>PVKM010030170.1:0-17418 GCA_004027735.1 Carollia perspicillata | reverse complement strand
CTGTCGAAGCCATTTTATAAATTTATTTCCATATTTAATGAATCTAATATACAGACTAATAAAAATGGGTAGAAACGATGATTATATAGTCTATCTCACTTAGAAAAATTACTGTTTCTGCTTCTGCCCTAATACATACCTCACTCTAAGCACAGTGAATGAGCCGTCCTTCATTCCAAGGGCAAGATGGATTCCATCTCCATTTACCGCTGCACAGCGAATCGGTCCTTCCATATTACACCTTGCTATCAATGCGTGATCCACTAGGCTCCATAACCTGTGACGTTTAATTGCAGTAAAAGAACAGTTCACTAGTGTATGCTTAAAAATGATAGAGTCCTTGAAAAGATTTTGGTTAAAATAATCATCTCATTTTAAGATAAATCTGGATTTTTAAATGTATGCTTCATGGCAAGGAGTTCTTTTTTTTATTGTTATTTGATTTTGCAGAGAGAGAGGAGGGGGAGAGAGGGAGAGAGAAGCATCACTGTCACTCCGCTTATTCACACACTCGCTGGCTGTTTCTGGTATGTGCCTAACCAGGGATCACACCGGCAACCAGGGCATGTCTGCACGAGGCCCTAACCAGACGAGCTTCCTGGCCAGAGCCAAGGAAATCTTACCTATGAAAACAGAACTACTGTTCATACTCAGTATGACAACGGTCGGTAGAATAATGTGATGACATGAATTTATAATTTTTTCTATCGTTTATTTTAGGCAGATGGTTTCTTCCCTGGTCAAAGGGGAGATCTCGATGTACTACAGTGGTACATGGTATATACCATGTATATGGTCCTTCAAATGAAGACTGAGAATTCAGAGTCCCTTTCAGACTCTATGTTAAACATCTATGACAAAAAGGTAAACATACCCATTGTTTGAAAATTAATATTATACTTCCAAATAACCTAAAACTAATGAAAATTAGTTAATATTTTGAAGTAAGCTATAACAGGACTGTTTTACATCAAATCTTCTGGGATGTAGCTGAAACAGTAGTTAGGGAGAACTCTGCAGGCATTATACAATCAAGGTGGCAACTTAATGAACTGGCCAAGATTAGTAAAACTACATAGATTCTTAACAATTTTTATGGCACTATCTTTTTATTTCTGGTTTCATTTCCCTTTTTTTTTTAAAGCCTCTAAGTTCTACGGCATCCAGGAAGCATCAGAGAAACAAAAACACCGAGTCTGTACACTCTGTAAAGCAACCCCTAGAGGCTCACCGCCAACACCCCAGCAGCTCCGCCAGCCTGGCTGGGACTGCCTGGGCTCCACCGCACCTGTGGGCTGATGGGCTTTGAGGTGTTGGTCTCTTGTGGGCCAACGGCATTGGGCACTGAGCACAGACACAAGAAGCCCCCACAACGGGCGCAGCCATGCGACTGCCCTGGCTCCAGGAGGCAGTATGGCAGGAGCCTGGATGCAGAGCTCCACAGCACCACTTCGAGAAAATGGCCTTTGGGTACAGGGAGACAAGCTGCACCTCATGACTAACGGGGAGGGTGGGCTGGACCACGTGGGGGGCCGAGGCCTGCAGGTCACACTACTCGCTTTGGCAGACACAGCAAAGCAGGGAGGGAAGCACAGGGCAGGTGGCCACATAGCAATATCTTTCAAAACAAAAAAAAACTTGTGTATGTTGCTGTCTTAGAGGAAAAATGATTTTGTATATTTTTATATCCAAGAAAATCTGCTAAGTTCTTTTTAATTCTTTTTTTAAAATATTTTATTTATTTATTTTTGGAGAGGGGAAAGGAGAAAGAGAGGGAAAGAAACATCAATGTGTGGTTGTCTCTCATGTGTCCCCTACTGGGGACCTGGCTTGCAACCCAGGCCTGTGCCCTGACTGGGAATCGAACCAGCGACCCTTTGGTTCTCAGGCCAGCACTCAATCCACCAAGCCACACCAGCCAAGGCAAGATGTTTTAATTCTAATAATTTCTCTGTGTCTTCCTTTCAATATTTTACATATACAGTCATAAAACCTGCAAATGACAGCTGTTTCTTCTCTTCCAATCCAAGTATCTACATATCTCTTTACATGTAAATATACACACATCACATATAAATAGTATTTGGCCTTTCTGTGCTGACAAAACCTCTAGTCTACGGCTGAATATAACAGTGAAAAACAAAATGGTGAAAGTGGAAATCATAGTCTTCTTCCTGATTTCTAAGGAAAATTTGCCGTGTTTTAATGTTTACTGAAGACTTTCTATGCTCTGTCACAGGGGTCGGCAAACCACAGCCTGTGGGCCAAAGTGAGCCTGCTGCCTGTCTTTGTACCAGCTGCAAACTAAGGCCAATTTTTCTATTTTTAAATGGTTGAAAAAAAATCAAAAGAATGACATTTTGACACAGAAGAGAATTTATGGAATTCAGATGCGTAAATCAAGGTTTGGTTGGCACACGCATTTGTGTGCATGTTGTCTATAGCTGCTTTTCCACTGTGGAGACACAGCCCAGGCACTCAGTGAAAAGCAGACAGCAGACAGTGTGTGGCACGGACATCACTCTGCACTGCTCCTCCAGCACAATAGACTTCAGTGACCCGTTATAACTATAGAACTTTGAGTGCCACCTGTATTATATGGTGACATTTTATTAGTTTCTAGTACACACTATCATGTCAAAATAAGAAAAACACAAGTAAACTTCGAATGTGACATTTTTGCAGGCACAGCAGAGGTGAATTATACAGTTATTGAATAAGATGGCGAAGCACTCTGTTTAGTGTGCAATGACATTTTATCTGCCCTAAAGGATATGAATATGCATTATTACCAGACTAAGCACTCATCACAATATTTTCAACTCACAGGAGAGCAATGGTCAGAAAAATTGGAAAATCTAACACAAAATATCTTATTGCAGCAGAATTTCTTTAAAATTTAAAAATGAAGTTTCAACAAAAGTAAGTTTCTGGGTAGCTCATTTGTCAGCCAAACAAACAAAGGTATTTATTAGTAAAGGATTAACTAAATTATTTTGAATTGCAGCAACCGAAGAAATATGTCCAAAGAAAATAAAATTTAAGACTATTAGCTTTTCGGTGAGAACAGTTGTTCAAAGAGCTGAGAGTACTGGGAACACCACCAACAGTTGATTAAAAAACAAGGCAAATAATTTTGAGTGGTTGGTTTTTCTTGAATCTCCATGAGTTAATGGATGTTATGGATACTACTCAGTTGTTTATTTGAGGTGTCAATGCCAAGTTTGCAGTGAAGAACAAATGGCTTCTATGAATAGTCTGTGTGGAAAAACTACAGGCTAGAATATTTTCAAAGACATCAATGAGAAAGCACTAATCTACTACCATGTAAAGTGGAATCGATTATGGTGAAAAATATGTATGGGGAAAATGCCTCCGGCTAGTCTATAAAGCCAGTGAAAATATAAGGCGTGGACACTCCTTAAACAGACAGCCAGATGTTTCTCCAGGAAAATGGGTTTATTTGGGAAGAAGAATTGCAACCGGGGATGTGTGGTCAAATGGCAAACCGCACACAAGTCCAGACAAACAAAGGGAAGGAAACTCTTTTACAGAGAAGGTGGGGTTATTAAAACAAAGAGTTCTTCCTATTGGCCTCTGTCACCACAGGGAGTGAGAGCTCCCCCTTCTGGCCTCCTGACTTCATTTCAAATGAGGTTTCTGTTGACTAATTTTTTTACAAAGCCTCTGAATTCACTGCATTATTCTTGTGTAAGTATTCTGCTAAAAAAAAATTAAATCATGTTTTTGAATCAACAGTGTTAACCATGAGTTTCAATAGCTCTTGTGGATTTAATCTCTGTCAGTTCTGAATTTTTGTCAGTAATAGAAATTTAAAATTCTAACTTGTCATACTGAAAAGCAGTTTAATGGCTTAGCAGCAGTAAAGTTTTGTTATAATATTTTGATCTCACAGCCAAGAATAAAATTTTTCTGAACCATAGCTGCTCTCAACTACTATTATTAAACACTGAATAGCTCTGGAAATTAGCTTTTGCTACAGACTTGATACTATTTCTTAATGAATTCAATCTAAACTTACATGTGCAACTAGTACTGTGATAAAGTTCCTTGGACAACAATCAATGCTGTTTGAATAACAACATCAAGCTGCTTTATACACTTCCTGTGCGATCAAAACTTGAAGCAAGAAACAAGATCTCCATTCCCACACACATTTGCAGGGGATATATTTTCGGAGACTGGTCTATGGTTCTAGCTGGGTGTATCAGACTGCCTTTCGAGGGCGGGCCCCAAGTCTTAACTTCTCTGGCCCTCTGCCCCTGGAGACAGTCACAGACAAAGCCCAAGTTTGTTCAATGGAAGAAAAATGCCTTCAGGGCAAAAGTGACTCTGGCCCATTGGTGGTCCTAAATTCTCATTTTCTTCCATAATTTGGCTGACAGTTCCTTACTATCTTGACTGTTCTTCGAACATTTTTACGGTGATTTACATTTTAACCAGCATTCTTAGTTGTTTTCGATGGAGGAGTTGAAGATTCAATGGGGAAGATTATGATAGAAAACTCAAACATCATAAAAAATATTGATAAATTCAGCTACATAGAACAAAATTTAAAAAACTTTTTGCATGGTAAAAAACCAAGCAAAGTAAAAAAACAAGTAACAAACGGGTGAAAACTGTTTACAACTTACATCACAAAGGGTAAATAAATATCCATAATGTATAAAAATCTGTTAAAAATAAAGGAGAAAAGATCTACAACCCTACAGAAGAAAATGGCAAGAAATGTGAACAGGTCACAGAAAGAATTCTAGGGAACTAAACAATCATTTCTTGAACTATTAAATGGGAAAAAATTAAGCACTTTTCTGCTTTTCCTGTACAAACTGTACTCAAGATAACCAAATAGTTGATGAATAAAAATTCTCTTTATAGAAGTATGCTAGCTAACAAATGAATAATGGACAATGAACAATAAAGTTACAAGTAACAGGTCTACGTCATGTATTCTCACCAGGCGGCAAAACTACCTCAAAAAGGTTAAAAATTAGTTCTTAGGGATGACAATCTTAAATATTACAGTGGTTGTGGTTCTCTAAAGGACCATAGTACAAAAATGAGTGTACAGTTCTTTGTGGTGTTAAAATTTCATGGGAGATGTGATTAGGGAAAAAAGTGTCTAAAAAGTATAAGAAAACAATAATTTAGAAAAGAAGGTTTAAAAACGCTGATCTACATAATAACCATCAATGGCTGCTAAGACAAAAAAGAACTAAATACAGGGTGGGGGCAAAAGTAGGTTTACAGCAGTAAGTAGGCAAAATACGGTTTATTCTTGTATTATTATTTATTATTTGTTGTATTACTTTCCATACAAACAACTATAAACCTACTTTTGCGTGACCTTGTATTACACACCATCAAACAGGGATACACATTACCACTACCTATAAGTAATCTTAGTGAAAATTCATAACTGCATCTTATCAAACCTCTAGGTCTATTTGTTACAAAATACAGGAAAGAGAGGTGTTAAAATACACCATGAGTATGCAGTTAACCAAATTCAGCACGTGGGGAACTCTAGGAGGCAAATTATTTTCTTCAAGAAATAAACTGTAAGAAAGGATGCCCCAGCTGAAACGGCTCAGTGGATTGAGTGACAACCTGCAAATCGAAGAGTCCCTGGTTTGATTCCCAGTTGGGGCACACGCCTGGGTTGCAGGCTAGGTCCCACATAAAGGGCACATGAGAGACAGCCACACATTAATGTTTCTCTCCCTCCTTTCTCCTCTCTCTAAAAATAAATAAAATCATTATAAAAAAAAGAAATAAACTGTAAGAAAGGAAAAAAAGGAAAGGAAGTTGTACGATAATAGAGATTTAAGGGG
Organism: Carollia perspicillata; assembly: GCA_004027735.1. Taxonomy (NCBI): domain Eukaryota; kingdom Metazoa; phylum Chordata; class Mammalia; order Chiroptera; family Phyllostomidae; genus Carollia; species Carollia perspicillata. Next base: position 11,563 of record PVKM010030170.1, on the reverse strand, counting down.
CAGGTCGGCAGTTGGAATCTATGGACCTTATATGGAGCCTAATTCTAAAGAGCCAAAGCAACGCTGTGCAAGATTGTGAAGACGTTTAGAACGACCTTTAGAGACATAATAGAAAGTAATTACAGCTGACATGGGGAACGAAGAGGACGGCAAAGTGGGAAAAAACCTCAACTCACGCCCCTGACCTGCGGCTCTCAAACTGCAGTGCACACCACGGCCGTCTACCTGGGGGGGCCTGCTCAACCACAGAGTGGCGGATGCCTGATACTCGGCCCTCGGTGCGGCACGGGAATTTGCATTTCTTGTATGTTCCCCAGTAATGCTGACGGTGCTGGTGCAGGAACCACACTTTGAGAACCCCTGTCAGAGACAATGGGCTGATTTTTTCATCTGCAGAGAGATTTTGTTAGACCCTATTTTAGAATAATTAGAAAAAGACCAATGAACTAATAGAAAACAGGCAAGGAGCTTGGAGAGGTCACAGAAAAGGAAACATAAATGTCCTCTAAACATATGAAAACATACTCAACACCCTTCAATATGAGAAAAAAATCACATTTTCAAATAATAGCAAAGTATTTTTCACCTTTTGCAGTAGTAATGTTGGCAAGGGTGTGGGAGAAGGCAGTGCCATACACTGTGATGGGTATGTAAATTGTTACTGCCTCTATGCAAGGCTGTTGAAATTTAAAATGCACATGCTCTTTCGACACTGCTAAGAACTTACCAGAGATAATCACACATACACAGGTACACAATAACATTAGGTATAAGGATATTCATTAGAAGTATTATATTTAATAGCACAAAACTGGAAGAAACTAAACTCACATCAATAATGAGTTAGTTGAATACATTACGGTATATCTACGTAGTGGAATATTATAGGATTTTTAAAAGGTGGAGGTACCTTGTACATTTTGATATGGAACAAACTCCAACTTATGTTTTTAATAGGAAAAAACAAATCTTATAAATAGTGAATTCTATTACTTTCAAGTGCCTATTAATTATGTTTATTTGGTATTCCACAATTTATAAAATTTAAATCTATGTATTTTTTTAAAGTTTTTCTTTTGTTCATGTAAGGGCAAATTCCAGCCTATACAATTATTTTATAATTTGCTTACCTGACTGAACGATCATCACTTCCGGTCACGGCCAAAGGCTTAGTAGGATGGACCGCAAGTGCCCAAAGTTCGCCTTCACAATGCCCTTGCATAATCAGGAAAGGCTTGTTTCGTTCATGCACCACGATTTCAAAAATTTCACTGTCCTGTGTTCCCACTAGAATGTGGTCACCGCGCCAACACACACTCCTCACAGACAAACCTGGTCGAAAGTGAATTGGATTTAAGAGCGATGCGGTAATAACAGAATTCCGAAGGGCTAAATCAGTAAAAAGAAGCTGCAAGTCTGTCATCCACGCCCCCTTTTTCAATTCTCTACACCATTTTCTACGCGGGATGACCCGATCTCCCCGCACTCGTCAGCAGGCACTCTTCTCCCTCGTTAGACAGCTGCGGTCGTGCTCCACGGCTCCGCTCAGCCAAAGCCTTCCAGCACAGTCTGCACCACCCGGAAAGTAAGTGCTCAGGAGCTACCTTTCTAGAACAGTGTGTACTTATCTCTTACAATACGCTGGCTTTTCATGTGTCTATACTTCATTTCTTCAGTCTTTAAGGAAAAAAGACTCCTACGTTGCCCACATGCTCCACAGTTCCTTTTGGGAAGGCTAGTCTCTCCCGGGTTTCTTATCCGTACAGTCCAACCTACACAGAGGTGCTGTGTACAAAGGTTCCTCCGACACTCAGCACGCTTTATTTTCAGCAGTTTGTTTGCTCCAGTTACATCTAACACTCCAACAGTAAAATATTTTCAAGACCCAAGGTTATCGCTGAAGGGCCCACCGCCTCTCTCTGCAGGTCCCACTGTAACAGCCATTAGACATGTGGAAGAATCCTTGTCGTAACAGTAAGCCCAAATCGTCTTTACACAAACTTTCTCCAGTTGAAGAATTTCAATGAAACGTATACAGTTTAAAGGGGCAATGTAAGTCTCATTAATATTTACAAAACATACATTTATATTTACTGAAAGAGACAGATAATCCTTGATATATTTAGAATTTGCCTAGTAATGAGATATTTGTTTTGTTATTACCTTTGTATCCCTGGTCTGTTTCCCTGAGATCAATCACAGTAATTGGTTTAAAAGTTAAATCCCAAAGGCGAATACAGCCGTCTCTGCCACCAGTAGCGAAGCCTTCTTCGGAAGCATTCATGCTAAAAATCCCTGCCTAGAAGAGGAAATAATTTAACAATATATACCTTTTAAGAAAATCCACTATATAAAGGTAGAAACCCACTTTAAAAGATTCTGATGTGACCCAGGAATAAACAAATGCATCACAGAACACCAATGAAAATCTAGAAATAAGTCTATGTATATACAGGAACTCCATATATGACCAAGGAGGTATTGTAATGCTATGGGAATAACATAAAAGATAATAAAGTTAAACTTTATACCATATAAAAATAAACTACACATAAGCATAAAATTCTAAATGTAAAACAGAAAATAAATGTTAGAAAAGAGAACACATGTAACTTTGGGTTGTGAAAAATCTTTTAATGCATGGCAGATTACCCATAAGCTATAAAGGAAAGTTTTTAAATTTTCATGTAAGATATCATAAGCAAAGATAAACAGATTGCAGAAATACCTGCAATGTATATGACTGTCAAGAGGTTAATATCGCTAATATACAAATGAACAAATGGAAGAAAATTCAACAAAAACAACAAGCAAAGGATATGAAAAGCCAGTTAATAGAAAAGGAAATTAAGTAGTTGATAAATAGGAAATTTCACAAATAGACAGGAAGCAAATTATAACAAGAGGTTACTATATTTTACCCAGCAGACAAGCAAAAATTGACAGAAGCAGTCATGGCCTGTGCTGGTGACCACGAGAGGAAAACTATTGTTTTTACGTACTGATGGCAAAAAATGTGAATTGCCACAATCTTTGTGGAAAGAATCTGGTATTTCTGGTCTTTAGGCATTGTGCTTAAAGCAAGTTCTGTGTAAATGCTTCTTTACTATATTTAATACACAATGTATATCTAATACTGGTTCATGTTAATATTGGGTTGGCCAAAAAGTTTGTTTAGTGTTCTCCTTAAAATAAAAGATACATTATTTGTTTTCACCAGTAACATTATTGATTTGGATACTCTGAGTGTGTCAGCTGCTAGCTGCATTGGCAGAACACTGACTGTCTTCAACGTCTCAATCTGATCACTGTCAACCTCAACTGGTCTGCCCAACTCTGGAGCCTCTCAGCACGAAACTCTGCAAACCACTTTGGACGTGTTTGATCGGTCCCGGCACCTTCTCCATACCCTGCACAGATCTTTTGCTTTTGTTTCAGTTGTAGTTCTTCCTTTCCTTAAATAATAAACCGTAACAGGCCAAAAACGCTGCATATTTTCTTCCATCTTCAATATTAAAATGGCTGCACAAAACTCACCAATTTGGTAAGTTTTTAAAAAGTGCACACTGACATGACAGCTGTCACAATACAGTCTAACAAAATTGTTTTGAATGAAGTTAAAGACAACTAAGTGCACTAGAGCCATCTTACAAAAAAAGCCAAACAAACTTTTTGGCCAACCCAACATATTCACTAACTTTCCCACTTGAGGACTCCCTGCCAACAATGCAGTGGCCCTGTGGGCTCCAGCCCCCTTCACACTGCGTGAGGGACCTAACTACTAGCAAGCCCAAATCAAAACCACTGAAACGTTTTAACAACAGATTTTTCCCTGATTTGATGATTTCTGTATAGGACAATCCCATGAAGTACAAAAATTCTTTTGCCACTCACTTAATGAATTAATGATATTAAAATTTAAAAGTTGTATTTTTTTTCTACCCTGGCTGGTGTGGCTCAGTTGGTTGGAGCATCACCCCATAGCAGAGAGGCTGGGGGTTCAATTCCCAGTCAGGGCACATATCTAGGTTGCGGGTTCAATCCCCAGTATGGGTGCACATGGGAGGCAATCGATGCTTCCCTCTCACATCAGTGTTTCTCTCTGACATCAATGTTTCTCTCTCCAAAAGCAATGAAAAAAGATCCTCAGGTGAGGATAAAAAAAGTTGTTTTTTTCTAGAAGTATCCCAAATTTCCCACTAGTAAATTAGCCACAAGAGCACTAGCTTTATTCTAATGTGGTTAATTGAGAATACTTTTAGGTTGATTTTAAACGAGCTTTTTTTTTAACTCCACTGAGAAAGACACTATACTAAGGAAATGGTATGAACAAGATGCTAATCATACTAATGTAATAAATACCCACGTGTCTAACTGCATAATGTTTCTTCATTGAAATCTCAAAAACAAATTAATTCAGTTACATTTTCCAAGTAACTGATTAGAAAGTTTCCTATATGTAATCTTTTGTTCTAAGACAAGAAGATAAGCAACTAACATCTAAAAATGAAATACTTAAATATACTCACAGTATGGGCTCCCTGGATTGTCCGTAGAAGGCTGACTCCTTTCCAGACATATATATCCCCACTGAGTGCACCGGAGTATGTCACCTCATCCCTCGCACAGGCCAGGCACAGTATTGTCTGAAGGTCACCAGTCTTACCAAAGACCCCTCGTTTCGGGGTCAGAGCGTTTCCACATAAACTCCAGAACTAAAAGGCACACAGTACAATCGAATCACCAAAGAATGCTCATAAAATAAAGTAAAACATTCCTAATTCTTTGAGGCTATATTAGAGCAGCAGACTAGAAAGTACCTAAAAAATTCCCTTATGATACAAGAGCACTCAAGGTTCGCATCCTCACTCCAGTGCTGTCAAGAGCTACGTCATAGCAGGTAAGTCACTGGTTTCAATCCTCAAAGTCCTTAAAGGGGGGATGAACTACATTACATTTAAAATAGGCTATGCTTCCATTAGGTTTCTGAAAAAAATCTAGATGAAACTGAGGTTGAAAAGTTCAGAATGAGTTAGTAATGAATATGAGGATAAGACACCATACACTAACAGGAAAAGGGACCAAAACTAATGTTCAGTCTCTGATAAAGATAGCAAAGACAGGGAAAAATAAAAGGATTAGTATGTTGTTCTCACTGGTATTTTTAAGGCTGAGCAATTCCTTTACTTTAAAGCTTAAAAATAAGAAAGATACACATTTGGACTGATGGGTTCATTCTTTGGTAAACACAGGGAAGTCAAACATAAATCTTTGTGACCAGGGTTTTTTGTTCTTTTATGTGGATTCAGGTAAATTGTAAAAGTTTGCAAAGAGAAACAAAAAACCAAAAACAGGTCAAGGCAAGAATACATATATTAAATACTTAATATACATATTAAATAGCTATGCATAAAGAAATTAGGGCCTGAGAATAAATTCAACTTTATATTAAATTACTATTTAATGTAATTTGTTGATATTATATACTTAAAAATCTTACCTGATCTTCGAGATCTTATTTTAAGACCAAGAGATCTTAATTTAAAACATGAAGTCTCAAAGAACTAAAAATTATGATGCTGATCCACTCAAATAACGAATGAATGTTTTAATCAGAGAAATGTTATGTTTTTTAAATTTAAAAGTTCCATAATTTTGTGCACAAGGGTAGCTGGTTCTCTTTCAGCAAGTCCCAATTTCAATCTATTACTTTCTTTGAGATTAGTGATTCTGAATTCTGGATGCACATTAGAATATCCTGGGGGAAATTATAAAACATAATATACCTGGTCCTCCACTAAGATGAACTGAGACAGAATCTCTGGAGAGTGAAGAAGCCCAGGTACCCAAACAATTCGAATGCTCGACAAGAGTTACGAACCACTGTTCTAGAATCCAGATTGGTGCTGCCCAATACAACTTCTGTGATAATGGAAGTGTGTGTATGTGTGTATGTAACCACTTCATACGGGTGGGCTCTTGAACATACTGCCAATGTGACTGAAGAAATGAGTATTACATTTTATTTAATTTTAATGAATTGAATTTAAATAGTGACATGTGGCTACTTGCTACTGTACTAGCTAGAGCCGTTCTAGATCATCTTTTGCCTGAAAAGATAGCTACCATACTATTCATTGCCTCTATCAAATGTAAAGAAAGATATTCACAGTAAAAAAAAATACAGTTTGTTTAGTTTAATTGAGAAGATAAGTTTTCTAACAACTTGAAAGTGGAAATTGCAGCTTTATTTACAATATAAAAGCGCAGTAAGGTCTCTTATCAACTTGCCAACAATTTGTTAAGAAATTAATATAAATCAGCCTTGGCTGGTGTGGCTCAGTCCACTGAGTGCCGGCCTGCAAACTGAAAGGTCACCAGTTCGATTCCCAGTCAGGGCACTGGGCATGGGTTGCAGACCAGGTCCCCAGTTGGGGGGCACACGAGAAGAAACTGATCAGTGTATCTCTCACTCATCAATGTTTCTCTCCCTCTTTCTCCCTTCCTTCCCTTCTCTCTAAAAATAACTTTAAAAAATCTTTACAAAAAAGAATTTAATATATATCAAATACTGTGTCAAACATCATCTTGTTCATCAGAGGTGAACAAGATAAAAATTTTTACCTTCGCAGTGCTTTATATGACATACTTTAAGCCTAGCACAGAGCCTTTTGCTATTAAATATTTACTGAAAAAATAAAAATTTAATATTATCCATTATCGAATCAGTACCAGAATATGAAAACCAGAATTGCAGCTGCAGCTAAACATACTCTGGAGAAAATGTGGATGGAAGTGAAGTGGGAGTATCAGAAGAATGTGCATGCAAAACCTTACTTACTGGGAATTCACAGTTATAGGAACTGTCACATCAGCTACTGGGAAACAGGCAAGCATTTCCGACTTGCGTCGGGGATTCAAAAGTAATGACAGACACAGAGTGACGACCACCACTGACCACAGGGGCTCTCACATGCACAGCGCAGTGTCGACCAAAGGCTGAGATCAGGTAAGAAAGCAAACGCGCAGGGGAAAAAGGTGCCACTTGCAGGGAGCTGACCCCATGCTAGGCACTACGACATACATCATCGGCTCTATGAGGTGGCAACAGCAGCCACAGTCTTAAGATGTGAAAGGAAGATCAAAGAGATCAAATGACTCATCCCAGTCACCTGGCTTTGCCAGCTACTACCTGTTTTACTAGCTGTTTATTAATTTTCAATTCATACCTATTTCCCTCACATAGGTTCCTAACACACATAGTCACTACACGATAAATGTTTATTAGATTGAACATTAAAAATTTTAAATGTTGAGATTTAAAAATAAGTACCGTCAAAGTCCTAAACCTAGCCTAAATTGTAAATAGTGTGATATGCACTCAGTGGCAGAGAATAAACATGACTATTGTAAAATAAGAACCTTCTAGTACCTTGATATGTTTCACACCACAGCTGACAAGTCTATTTGGCTGATACAAATCCCAAGAAATATCAAATATCTGTGAACAAATCAGATTCATGGTTAAAATACTTATTTTCGAATCATTTAAGAATGCTGTCTGAAAGACCAAATAACCCCCAAACCCTACCTATCATAAAGTAATATTCCTCAACAAATAATAATCAGAATCCTATACTTCAAAATCTTATGAAAAATAAATACACGAATGAAAAGAAACAAAAACTATTTCTTAGTTTCTATGAACTTATGAAGCTCCTAGTAAAATGACAATAAACAACTCTATTTTAATTTTTTTAAAGGCCATAAACAACAAGACTGGTTCGACACATCCAGGGTGTGAGGCAGGAACCTGCGTAACTTCTACAACGGAGAAATCGGCATGGCACGTGCACTTCCCGCGTGCATCTACGAATACGGAACATCTTCAGAGCTATCATGCAAAACTACCTACATAGAGAATCCACACATTATTTCACAGTAAAAATGCTGTACACTTTAGCTTTCTTTATTCTTTACAGGTCAAACAAAATTAACTTATACTTAAACTTTGGAGATCCCCAGGCTTTGTTCTTTGCTAAGATTCCATAAATTCTATATACACACAAACCATTTTTGTTACAAAAGCAAACAAGAAAAAAGAGATGAAATAACATATTCATTAGAAACATGTACTTAAATAATAGCTAAAAGAAAAATATTTGAAAAATTATTTCAAAGCAGAAAAGAATTCTGCTACCTGGCGGTCTTCACCACGTTTCTCTGGCACCTGCCAGCACAGTCATGTAAAAGGCCTACTTCCTCTACATACATACAAAGTGACGCTCTGCACTGGTAAGGAAGTTTCATCCTACAATGTTTAACAATTCGCCCCAATACAGATTATATGAAAAACACATTGATATGACTTTAAAGTACCAAACAAAAATACTTTCAAAAGTTCCAATGCAAAGGCAGCATCATTTTTCATAATAATCAGCCCATTTACTAAATTCAAAGGACTAATGTATGAAATGATTTGTTCTCAGTCAAAATACACAATTGTTTAATAAAATATACTTAACACTTTAATTATGTGAATCATATGTATGTGTATGTAAGAGGCCTCTTTGAGAATCTGTTAGAAACCAAACCACAAATTCACACAAATGTTTTTATACAACTTCTACAGATTCATTCCCTGCAGATTTAATGACTCTACCTCGTGTGCTGGTTTAGGATTTTACTACACACAAAAACACTCAGACACTTTTAAGAGTTTATGACAAAATTCTGATGTATGTTTATAAAAGTAGTATAATATTTAATTAAAAAGCTCACTACAACATTTGCTTTACATTAATTTTAAACAAGTTGGAATGTATTTATAAGTTTCAAAAGTAAAAATGTTAGGTTCCTAAAAATATTACTCCTAATAATTTTAAATTCACACACAAAATATCTTTTTCACCTTAACTATGATATATATGTAACAAATCGGTGGTAAACCAAACCGAACAGACCCTAGGCATGAACCATTCAATTTTTAAATTGAGGTTTCAAATACATAAAATTTATTGTTTTTGCTGAAGTAATGGAGATAAGTTTTATACTAACACTATATCTACTGAATCCATAATACATATGCATTCCAATTACAATTGTACTTTACATGTTTAATTAAATATCAACTATTTGTCAATAACAGAACACAGAAACAGAAACCCCCCTGACACCCTCTGGCCCTTTCCCATCCTATGCCCATTAGAAGCCCCAAAAGGGAATACTTACTCTGTCTGTGTGACCAGGAGCCATAGACAACATTTTTCCCCTTTTCCAATCCCAAATACAAACTGCATTTTTTGAATCAAGTCCAACTGAAACCAAGCGCTGATTTATGTCCAAGAAGTCCAGAAGGGAATAAACAGGAAAACAAATAAACAAAGAACCAAATTATAAATGGCAAACAAATACTACTCGTGGGCATTATCAACATCAGAACTTACACAGTCGTATTTTTAGACCTCATAAAGAAAGGCTGAATATATTTCATCTTGCTAATATTTGCACAAATGTGCAGTTAATCACATTAAGAAACAGAAGAACGGCTTCCATGTCTAATAGTAAGACTGACAAATGCCCTAAACATCTCTCCTGTCAAAACCTAAAAATATCAGATAAAACATAAAAACGTCTTTTAAATGCACAGCTGCACTGTCAAAAATTAAGAAATCTGAACAAAAACAAAGTGGTTTCCTATGGAAATTTTGAACAGAAAGACAGCTTCTATATCTACTTTACTCTAAAGGTACCCGCTCAGCTAAACCCTGGTAAGCCTGATTTTGTTCTGTAGGCTGAACAGGAGTAGGAGATAAAGTTTAGGACACGCCCGAGGTAGGGATATAAATTGTATACCTCTAACTAAAGCAGTGAACTCCTCAGAGAAGAAAAAACAAAAGACCACCCCTTCTAAAAGAGGGGTGGCAATGCATGAAGGGGAGAAAATCGACCCCGAAAATCTGTACCCACAAACAGCTTTCTTGAGGCTGTAAAGCCTAAATCCACATTAATCATGAATCCCTCAAGTGGAAACGCTTTCATTCACAGTGGTCCTCGGGACTGCAGAATCTTCAAGCATCCTCGACAATGGTGCACAGGCAAATACAAATGCTGTGCAGAGGACTAAAATTTCCATCCTCAAAGAATTCCTAAAGGTAGCAATCGACAAAAATAAAGTAAAGAATAAACTAACACCCCCGCTCAGTAACCACAGGAAACAAGGGACCTGAGTGGGAATCGAAAAGTCATGACAGACAGCGAAATCAGTCCTGCAAAACATCAGACGCTGGAATCATCGCATTATGTGAAATAAGTGTGGGACTTCAAAATATCTTCATACAAGCAAACAGGAGACTATAAGAAGTCAGGCAGATTTGAAGAAGCAAAGGTAATTTCCAGACATGAAAAAAGAAATGGAATCAAAAACTCAGTGGGAGAGTGAAGGTAAAGAAAGAGGTGAAAAGAGGAGACAGTGAGCCGGAAAGCTGGAGAGAGGCTCTGACACAGGCCAAAGGAACTCCTGGCTATGAGTGAGTATCGCGGTCTGAACTACTGCCCCCCTGGCATAAACGACTAGAAAACTGTACAAAATATAGGACACGAATGTTTTCAGACACTCCTAACAGGAAGTGAATTCATCTACTCATGAATGAAGAGCACCCAAGTAGTAAATTATTTTCTTAAAAATAGTTTGCTTTTAAAACTAACTCTTCTAGGAAAAAGTAACACATTATGGGATTTACAAAATATGTAGAAATAAAATGAATGACAACAACAGTACGATAAACAAAAGGAGAGAAAGGAAACAGAACAATATGTATTTTTCCATACCCTTTCCAAGTGCACGTGATTCTTAAGACCACAAAACTTTGAATTACAAAATAAGCCTAAACAGATTTTTAAAAATGAAAAAGTACATTTTCTATATTTTCAAAAACAGCAATCAGAATAACACGAAGTTATTATCCTATAAGGTACTTTTATTATCCCCACTTAATATTAGTTTTCTGATAAACTTTTAGTCCCTGTTTCATGTGGATTTACGTAAATAGCCTTTTTAGGCCCTAATTATTCTCAATGAGGCAGACTTCCTTCCAGTTTTAACATGGATATTCAATCCATTCAGAAGAACCTCTGTAGGAAAAGAACATTCAGCATTACTACCCACAGGGAAACTCATTGACTGGATGAATCTTGATTGGTCACTTATAGTTTCAATTATAATAGAAAATGCAAAAATTATACAGTATTCCCTAGTTGGTATTTCATAGTTTATAGATGTTAGTGGACAGATATGTTCTAAAAATATTTTAAACTAAAGCATTTTTTCATTAACATAATTTCAAGGTACTCTTCTTAACTTAATCTTCAATTGGTAGTGTTCCTTACAAGCTTTCACTGTGTTTAAGATGGATGAATTCCTTTTGAAATATAAATAATGGCCTCCTAAATTCCATGTTTGGGGGGCAGGTGAGCACTGGGGTTAAAAACATGAGCTTTGGAGTGTGACCGACCTGGGTTCCCGCACCAGTTCCATTTACTGGCTGTGTGACCTGGGGCAAGT
>PVKM010030169.1:0-17409 GCA_004027735.1 Carollia perspicillata | reverse complement strand
GTGGGACTCCTGACTGGGGAGCAAGGAGGGAACTCCAGCGAACTGCCATCAGGGAATGCCCCCAGCCTCATGATGGGATGTGTCATTGTGTGTGACGTGTGTGAGGGTCTGCACTGCTGGAAGAGGGATCTGCCCTTCGCTGAGGAACTGCACCGTTGATGACCCTGGATGCTGCGGGTTCTGGTATTCGGGGTGGAGGCTGCCTTTTCAGCACTGTAGTCCCTCGGCCCATCCTCAGGTGGCACTGAAGTGCCGAGATTCTGCAGCTGAGGATCAGCCGTGCTGTGGGGAAGGACAGGAGGGAGGGTGCCCACGCACACGTGGGGGGAAGCCGAGCAGGAGGAGGCTGGGCAGGACCTCTAAGCATCCAGATGTGGGTCTGGAGCAGGCATCGGGGGGGCAGCCCCTCGGGGGCTGACTGCTTGCCTTTTCTGGGGTTCACAGCAGCACTCAGAGAGGGGACCTGCTAAGAGGCTTTTCTGTAGTCACAGCAGAGGAACCAGATTATTTTTATCTAGCCAGGAAAGGCATTGGTGGCCCTGGAGGACAGGAATATTGGGAAGGCTTGTATTTACCTGCATATTCCTTTATTTAGCACTTTATGCAGGTAAGCACTCATCACACTATTGTGTAGCGCTGTTTTGGAATCAGACTGTCAAGGAGGCAGAGCAGAAAAAGACCCAGTGTTTCCCCATTTCCCCCCTCTGGCTAGTAGTTTATTACTCTGACTATTACTACTGCTGCTGCTACCGCCATTACTGCCACCGCTGCTGCCGCTACAACCACCACTGCTATTACAGGGGCATGTTATATGATTTAAGCAATTTCAGCCTTTTAGGGGAAGGCTGGCTGTGCCCAGCACTGGCCACGGCTGCTAGGTGACAACTGTGGTCTGTACTCTGGTCCCCGGAGTGAGCTGTGGGCTATGGTACCCTGATGGGAAAGGACAGATAGCTCAGGGCAGGGGAGGACTAGCACTCACTCTCGTTCTGCTGAAATCATCTCACTCTGAGGACTTCACAGAGTTAAAGGCAGTGCACACGTAGGCTAGAGTTGGCATTTTGAAGACAGTCTCGGGTTTCTGTCCAGACCATGTGTTTGAGAACTTACATCTCTTTCTCCATGTTCTTCTTGAGTATCTTGTACTAGGGTGTCTGGCCCATGGGACTATGGGCGTATAGAGTTCAGAAACTGTCTCCAGGAAGCAGAGTATGGGTCGGAACACCCAGCAGGTTCCAACTTGCCATCGGCCGAGTTAAGCAAAGGGCATACCACCTGCTTCAGAGGGATTTCCCATCTTTTTATCAGATGGCTTCAAAGTAGCAGCCACTGGTGTTCATGGCCCGCTGAGTAAGATTTCTGGGTTGGCAGCCTTGACCCTTGTTCTCTGTCTTAGTTGGCCAATACTGCCATAACCAAATACCAGACTGAGTGGCTTAAACAACAGAAATTCATTTCTCAGAGTTCTGGAGGCTGCCAAAATCAAGGTGCTGGCCTGTTTGGTTCCTGCTGAGAGCCTACTTCCTGGTTTGCAGGCTGCAGTCTTCTTGCTGTGTCCGCTCCGGTGTCTCTTCTTACAAGGGCACTAATTCCATCACCTGGGCTCTACCCTCATGACCTGACTACCTCCCAAAGGCCCCATCTCAAAATGCCCTCTCATTGGGGATTAGGGTTTCCACGTGTGGACTTTGGAGGGACACAGACATGCAGTTCGTGACATTCCCTGAGCCCTCTCATCCCTGCCTTTGGGCCGTGCTGACTCCCTTACCCAGAGGCAAACGGGAGCCATGTTTTCTCTCCTGCAATCCTGGTTCCAGCCGGGCCCTTGCCCGGGTCCCATGCCCTTCAGGAGAACAGCCCTCCTGCTGCAGGAGCCGTGTGCTTAGCCTGATTGCTCCAGAGAGGGAAATGCCGTTTCCTGCAAATGAAGTTCTCGGCTCTGGCCTGTGCCTCTTTCTGTCCTCTGGTCAGTTGACTCTGCTGCTGTCCTTCTGACTGAGCTCTCTGGAGCTCCTGCTCAGAGGGAGCTCCGTGGCCCCTGCTGCTGGGACTGTGGGCATCACTGGCCTTCTGGCTCTGGGAACGCTGCAGGAGACTGAGGCTTTTCACTCTCAGAGCTTCATCCCATTGAAGCATTGATCCAGACAGCGTGGGAGAAGTCAGAATGAAACAAAAGCCTTATTTTAACAAATCTATGCAAAACGTATGTGGCATGTACCAGTTTTTTGGGGAAGAAATGTGCATGTGTGTGTGTGTGTATGTGCCTGTATCCGCATGTAGGCCCATGCATGTAGTAAAGCATTCATGTGTTAAAACCCAACAGTGCAGTTAGGAGATCAGTATTTTAACATATGAATCTAGATGAGAACATTGAGTTCCAGCTTGTACACCTATCATTGAAAACACATTGCTAACTACCGTAATGAGAGAATAAGTTTAACAGGACCATTTGTCATAAAATCCATCTTCTCCTTAACCAGTCCTCTGATTTCCCCTGAGATCGGCTCCCTGCCTGGCCTGCCTCACCACCCGGGGCACCAGCATTCGTAGGTGCGGAGCCGCAGACGCAGGAGGAAGGAGCAGGGGCCTCACTCGGACGTAGAGGATGGTGGCCGTGCCTTTGCTTCCCTGGGCTCTGCGGTCAGAAGCACCGTTCTCTATAACTTTTAAACTTCCAGGATGAAGGGCACAATGCCAGTTTGCTGGTGTGCTGTTTCTGTGATGGAGCCCAGAGCACTGGGGAGCTATAAACATGTGCCTATTATGGAGCAGCATGCAGCAGCCAGGACTCGAAGGCTGATGTTCTCTCATATCCCACGGTTTTACGACCCCATACCTTTAAATATTCATTTCCATTGCTCTCCATGAGGATGTAAAGTCAGATTATGCTTCCACAAGTCCTGGCGGGTGCCGATCCCTACGGCTCACACAGCCACTTCCTTGGGAGAGGAGAGACGCCCCCACCCCCGCCCAAACCACAGCAGAGCCAGCCTGACAGTTGGTGTTCCCAGTGTCCTCTGCCGAGGGTCACCTCTTCTTCCTTCTGGTGTCAGATCTGGTTACTGCACTACATGTATGTGGGGGGATTTATATGCTCCTCCCTTTGACTTGGGGTCTGAAACATACTGGGTGGTCAGTACCCGTGTGTGAACTAATGAACGATTCTCCCTTGTACGGGCTGCTTCTCCACGTGCTGTGGTTTTCAAATACCACTGGGCTGGAAATAATGTAACGAGGCCACAGTGTCAGGGGAAGTAACAAAGTGCACTGTTTCACCATCGTGCATCCCCTGAGCCTGGCTGGCTTGCTGGAGGTGAGGGCTGTGGTTTGGTGGTGGGGGAGGCTGGGACTGCATGAGAACTCAGCCAGGGCAGGCGCAGGTGACTGAGCTTCGGTCGTTGTTAAAGGCCCTCTTCGGCCTGTGGTCCTCAGCTAGGAGGGCATCTCTTGGCTGAAGAGAATTACTTGGCTGCTGAAACTGCTCGTAATTCATTACAGCAGGACATAAGCTGAGTGCACAGTGTTTTCCCCTACTGAGTAACCCAACATTTTACATTTTTTAGCACTTGGACACAGAATGGCCCATCCAGTGGAGCCACTTCAGATATACACGCTGTCACAGTTCTTGGACAGGGAGGCCGTTCTGGTGTGATTGGAAAATCTGGGTCTAGGGCAGGATCCACAACAGCCCACAGCAAACACTCAGCTCAACCACTTTATGTCTCTGTGTTTGATTTTCTTAGACAGACATCCCTGCACAGTTAGTTCACCTGAGATTGAATGAGCGAAATGTGTCATTGAATGAGAAGACTGGGGACCATAGGACGTGGAAATGTAATGTTACAACACACAGTGTTGGAATACCTGCCCATTCCAGCATTTACACTGCTTTTCTTTATACGAGCTCAACACAACACACGGGAGAAAGAAACCGTGCCCACCCCTGCATGAGTGCTGTGTTTGACTGCTACACAGTGGCACACAGAGGGAGGGGCAGCGATGCGGGCAATGGGCTCCGTGTCTGACCGTGTGCCATGAAATGAGAAGAGTCACCATACAGCTGTCAAAGCCGCGCTTGGCTCCTCCTCCTCACTTTGTGTCTTGACCTATAACTTAGGGGAGCACCGTCCTCCCACATCCTTCTGTGCCTACTTCTGTTGTCAGTGTTGATACCAGCTGTGCGGCCACAGTTCCTACATTGCAGGCTACCACGCCCTTCCCTGCCCACGGTGACCCTGGTTCTCACAGCACCCCTGTGACGTGGGCCAGGCTGCTTCCTACATATGGCTCTGGAAACTAAGGCTCAGAGAGGCCCAGGGACCCGGTCACCCCATCCAGCTGATTGGAGACAGGACTGGCACTGGAACTCAGGACTTCTGAATCCTGCCCCAGTGCTGTCTCTATTGCCTAGCACGCTGCTACCCTACATGCCGCATTTTCCCCTGCAATGCTCGACCTTAAGAAATCCTTTCAATCCTAATCTTTGAAACTTCTAAAGTGAACTCTCCTTGTCCTTTCCGGCCCCTTGGCCCCATGTCTGGGCGCTGACCTGGTGCCGTTCCAGAGATGTACATGAGCTTGTTCTTGGTCCCCCCACCCCCCAGCTCTCTGCCCCTCCACGTGTCATGTGAGAGGAGCCTGGAACTGTCCAGGCCTGGGCAGAGAGTCCCTTGCACGCTGGCTGGTTCCCCCATGGGGTGGGGGCTACAGGAGCATGGGCGAGTGTGCCTGCGGTGGTCTGGGCTCACAGCAGGGACTTCCACATTAGTTCAATGAAGAGTTTAGTATTGAAACAGTGATGTGAGGTGAAGAATAAGCTAAAAGGGAGTGAAGGGCACTTGCCTTCTGAGTCCCCTGTCCGTCTCTTCCGGCAGCTCCCCCGGTGCTCCTGACACACACGTTCAGAGAATTTGAACTTTTTCTTTTCTGAACATGTTCTCAGAGAAGGCCAGAGATTCGTTGATTCTTATAAATGACTGGTGCTTGTTTTGGGGTAGACTTGGGGGCTAGGAGGAAATACAGTCCAAGTAAAGGGAGGAGGCTCTGGTGACAGGATCCTTGACGTTGGCCAGCACGGGGTGGGGGACCAGGATCTGGGACCCCGGTCAACCGCCGTGGGGCTACTACCCTTGGAAGAGCAAACACAGTTTTCCTGCCGTGGCTGGGCTCCGGCACTCGGAAAAGATTGGAGATGCTGCAGCGCTGCGCCAGCATGCTCTGCTTCCAACTTGGTTCCGTGCATATCACAGTCCCTTTCCTTCCAGAGCCAACTGAATTAATTGGGAAAGGGAGGGAGCCCCAGTGACTTGTGCTCTGACAAGCCCTTGGTCTCTTTGAGCTCAGGTGACAGGCAGCCAGACTTCAAAGGCCCTGGTGCCCTCCAGCTTTTACCCTGCCTGTCAAGAGAGGCTGCAGAGGAGTGAATGCTGGGGCTGGGGGAGGTGGCCAGGGAGTAGGTCTCCCTGACATTTGTCCTTCCCTCACTGCCGACAGCCACCTCAAGCCCAGCTCTGCAGCCTGCTGCCACGGCCCTCCAACCTCTCACACCAGGGAGACAGCTCGGACTCTAAATTTAGCAGGAGGAGGGGACAGGGAGGTCAGTGTGTCCAGGGTGAGGGCTGAAGGTGGACGCAGAATAAAAGAGACAGTGGACAAGTGAGGGCAGAGAGAAAAGAGAAGAGTGAGTGAGGGGAGGGACTCCTAGTCAGAGTCGTGGTTATAGATCGAGAGGAGAGTCTTTTAGAGAGTTTGTAAAAATGTAGAGTGCGGCTCTGTCCCTATTAGTACCGGGCAGCATGGCTGTCGCATGCTAAAGAGAGCGGTCATTTTGCATTTGCGAGGGGGCTGGATTAGAGCTCTCTTCCCAAGCAGCCTGTTTCAGCGGTTAAAGCTGCTGCAACTGAAACCGGACCAATGACATTTCTGTCCAGCAGCAGGCGAGGACGTGGAGGGGGCACTTATTAAGCATCTATTATGAGCTAGGTTTGGAATTTGCACTTTCCATTACTTAGCTCATTTAATCCTTACAATGGTTTGGCTTGATAGCTTTCAGGATAATTGTCTTTTTTGAATTACGGATTAAACAGAGGCTTGACTTGCAGACTTTAAGCAACTAGCCTAGGGGTCAGTTAGATCTGTCTGATCATAAACCCGTGCCCTTTCCACTCCTGTAATGAATGAATATGAATATTCCCTCCGGAATGCTAGTCTATGTTTTGGACCTCTTCCTTCAAAAAGGTCGCATTCCTTACGTTCTTGTCAAGACAACGATTTGTCCCTTTAAATCGCTGGTGGTTTTGTTTACACTGCGGCTTAACGTAACAGACCATGTCTGTCTTGAAGGAGGCTCAGTCGCAGGAGGCTTTGGCATCAGATCACAGCTGAAACTTTGGATCAAAGCACCTGTGTGGCTGGTTGGAGCCATGAAAGCTTAAGGTCAGAGCATGCCTTCATGAAGTAATTTTGGCATGGAGAGCCTGACGATCTCAGCAGGAGACCTTCGGGCAGTAGAAGCATTTGGATGGAAATGTCCTTAAGCAGACAGGAACTGCATATTTCACATTCAGCCAGGAAACAATGCGCACTTTCTGAATTCTATAATTCTCCAAGGAAGTCTTTTTATTTTAAAAAAATGGCTAAATGACAAGCTTCAGAAGATTATTCCAAAGTGATGTTTATTTATTATTGCACTATCACCACCAGTTGCTTGGCAACCAAGAGTTTGAATAGTCACCAGCGAGAGGACCAGCATCCCCAGGTCCTATCTCTGGCTCAGCCAGCATCCATGTGGGGCTTGCAGCGGGCCAGGAGACGCTCAGCTGACCTCTGCTTCGTCCCAGAAACGTGCTTAGCAAACACTAGGCACTTCCGCACATGCCTTCTTGACCAAATAGGCAGATGAATGAAGGGAAGACTGTACAAAAATTGATCTAACATTTTTTTAATGCTAACCCCCTGATGAATCCTGGAAGCAGTTTAACAAAGGTTAAGAGTGGAGCAGACCTCTGAAATGACTCAGTGTGTGTGTGTTTGGAGGAGGAGAGTGAGGGTAAAAGATGTGGTTCTGGTGCAGAAAGTGCAGAAAGAGAAAGCAGTCATGATCCTACAGATGCATACACTGTGCAGGTCAGTGGCTCAGCAGCCTGCCCACCCTTCATCCCAGCCTAAGTGCTTTCCGTGCAGCCCATCTGGTTGGCCAGAAAGGTGGGTTCTTTGCTCTCTAACAGCTCAGGTTCTGCTTCCCTATTTCACCTGGTAGGTAGGGGAGATGCTGACCTCTGGTGTCAGGAGCCTAGGATTCCCCGCTTTGAGTACAGATGCGTCCACGTGAGCAGTGCAGGCCTATTTGTTGTACAAGAAGTGATTGCTGCATTATGGAACACGGCTCATTTCTAGCTACCTGCGTTGTTTCCCCTGCAGCTCTTTTTATGTTAAAGCCTGTCTCTCCCAGTGTTATCTGATGGTTTCCTAGGAGATGCCCTCACCAGCCAAGCTCTCTGCTGATGCGCTGATGCTGGAGTAGGATATTATCTATAAGCACTAAATAGCTGCTTTGTTCACTCAGCACTGCTCTGCCCTTTCTCCCTGGGCCGCTGGCTAGTTTCTCGCAAGGGTCCCTAATGGCTGTGCAGAGAGAGGGAAAGGCTAAATGTATCTGCCTCTCAACATCTTCCACAGCCAAGAGCGGGCCTCCAGTCCTCTGATGGATTTACTCACTGGTAAGCTTCCATTTCAAGCTAATGTAAAGACTGTGTTGGTGGCTGGTGGATTTTCCAATGAGAGACAGCATTGCTAGATTTCATATGGAAGAGAACAGAGATCCCTTCCTCAGAAGAGTAGGTAGAGTTGTTTATTCTCTTTACACCTCGGCCTCTAGCACTACAAAATGGAACTTTTTGGGTACATCTAGAAGCATCAGCAACAGCTGCTGGAAACTCAAAGTAGGGATCTTCACTTCCTGTTTCTTAGTCTTCTCTGACAGAATGGTCGAATATAGCTCCAGGCTGGCTTTCCATAATGTGATGGGAAGACAGGGCGCCCCTGCAGTTTGAGGGAGCCTGCTGCCGCTGTGGGAAGAGGACTGACAACTTGGGCAGTATCCACACACAGATACAATTTCTAACCTGTCAGATTGCCTTTTCTTAGAAGCCCTGATTACATCAACACATTATCTGATCCGATTATCTCTCAGAAATTTTCTTCTTACAGCTGTAACCAAAGTCAGTCAAATTTAATTGAGACTGGGAAATAAATACACTGTTTAGGTGAAAAAAACATATGCATATGTATTATTTCTAGAAGTTTAGACCAGTTTTCCGAAGTGAGAAGTGGTAGAAGATGACAAATGGGCACTGAAAAGAAATAGTAACTGTTAGAAGAAAATGGGATACCAGGGAGTATCTGAGAGAAAATTCAGTTCCACCCTCTTTCTTTATAGCATAAGACTAGGAAATAAAAGATTAAAGACTAGTATTTGATTAAGTGAAGCAAATGATTCCAAGAAACTGAGTCCGTATTTACTCCAAAAGGAAACCTCTCCTTATCTCTTCCCTTCCCCAGCTCTGTCTGGGGACCCAAGGGACATGTATTTGGGGGTGTTCATGACAGAGACTCCCCAAAAGAGTGAACACAAGTGCTTGAATAGTGACAAAAGCCATACCTACTATACACACACACATACACACACACACACATGCACACAATGAACATACCATCTCACTATGTTGGATGAACTAATATTTTTCATCCTATTTTGTTTCAGTTCATTGTAGGTAGTTGATTATAATTCTCTGAATTAATTTAAATTGCTCTGACACTGACCTAGGACTACGTGTATGGGAAACCTTGGGATCATGTCTTCAAGGTTGTTGTTGTTTTACCTGCAGGCCTGGAAGAGAACAGCCTTGTGTGGCAACTATTTAAATGTCATCTGAGAAATCTTGTAAAAAACACAGTCCATTTGAAAAACTGATGGGTCATCATTTCGCTTCTGCATAATAGATTGAATCACATACAAGTTATTTGAAGTGAACTTTAATATTATAAATATTACATTAATTTAGTAGAAAGTCATTTTCTTTAAGTGTGTTTTGGAAAGGGGACAGTAGCAAAGGGTATTCACACTTGCTGAGGCCTTCCCTGTGCCCAGTGTAATGCATGTTGCCTTGTATAACCCTCAAGGTCATCCTGAAAGGAAGGTATCTTTGTTGTCATTTGACAGATGAGGAATTGGAGGTGTAGAAGCATATGTGACATGTCTCCCAGGTCCATGCGACTCATCAGTGAAGGAGCCAAGATTCGTAATTGGGCCTGTTTGACTATAAAGCAGGTGCCCTTTCCCTTACATGCGGCTGCTTCCCAGACCAGCCTCTCGCTGAGCTCCAGCTTCCTTAGGTTGGCGAGCGCCCATGACGGACATGGCTCTAGGAGGTCGTTAGTTTGCTCCCGGGTTCAGAGATATCCTAAAAGTAACGCACACAAGGGAAGTTTTGACTCCGTCATTAAACATTTCCTGGGTAGGAGATCTCGTGTCTGGCTTTTAATACTACAAACACAAGTCGAATTTGCCGTCCAACTGGGGATGTTAGAGTTTTTCAGAGAAAACCTTGTGAATGCTCAGGTATACGAGGGATTAAAAATGTCCTGCTCTTCCAAAAGGGAGCCTGCACTGGCCTGCCAAGAGGCGGAGTCACTGCTGGGGCTTGGCTAGAGGATTTGACTGTTGGTCAAGGGACAACAGACAAGAGACAGGTTGGTGTCATGGGACATCAGAGCTGTGGGCTACCATGCTGCTGTGCAAGTTCGTAAACACCACTGAATCCTACCGAGCCTGTGTCCACATCTGGAAAGTGAGGTGAATGATGGTCTTTACTTATAGAAATGTGATATGAGGGATGTGTAAGTACAGTGCATAGGCAGTTATTAGATGTTGTCGCTCTTGTATTATTCCTTGTCACTCAAAGCATTCAGCTTTGCTGCTTTCAGTACTTAGCAGTTGCATTCATGTCTAATGTCGGGTGGTGGGTAGAAACGTAGCCTTCGTACCTGCCACCAGAGGTCTATTTGCTTTTAATCATTGCCTGCTAGGAACCACCAAGATCACCATTGGCCTATCCAAAGGCACTCGACTCTTCAGTGTTCTATGTTACTAAAAAGGGGTCTACTTTGAAAATAGCAAGGCCTTGAGGAGAAATTAGGTCTTGCCTTGAACTCAAATCTTTTAGAAATTTCAGTTTGCTCTGTGCTTCTAAAAGGAGGCATATGGTGGCTTTTGACTCAATAATGGGACCCATGTTAATGAGCAAGAAAGTTAGAAGCAGAGAGAAAACTATGGTGGAATGGTAGAAAAGGTCAGTGGATTTTTCAAAACTGCCTGGCCAAACACCTCTGAATTGATGGCGAAAGGAACCATTTGGAGTTCTAATGCCTCAGAGAAGTTTGTGTGGCAAAATTTGAGTAGAGTTGGATCAAGGAAGGAACAAAAGGCTTTAACTGAGCAGTGAGGGTGGAAAAAACCCGTTATTAACTTGGAATTTCCATAGGTCCAAAGCTTCTCCCTGGTGTTCTCTATCACTGGTTCCACTGATCAAACCAGAGGGCATGAATGGAGAGTTATATTGTCTCAGACTAGTCACTTGCACCAAATGATTACAATTAGGAAGAGACTCACTAATATTTTGAGGGAAACAAGTCAGAAGTTAATGTCTTAGGTGGGGGAAGTACTGAAGCATTAGCTCTGAGAGAGACAGTAGACCACAAATCAAAATAAAGTTTCAAATGAGAGTTTGCCCTTGTCTGGGACTATGTACCAGTACAACAGCCTGCAGGTGGGTAGCTGCGGTGGACAGCAAGCTGTGGTACTTCCCACTGGCTGGAGTTAGTTGTCCGAGGAAGAGGGATTGTCCCTGAGGGGACTGGAGGCTTCTCAAAAGGTTGGTCCAAGTGCTTCATCCAAATGTTGCTCAGTTATTGGAATGACAGTGGTGACTAGAGGCTGGCACACCATTCTGGATTTTTCCTTTGGGCCACTAACTTAGTAATGAAGACACACTCTATCTGTCACTGGTCAGGATACAGCAGTGGTTGCTGGCTGCTGGTCATGTCCTAATGCTAGTGGAGAACCAATAACAAAGTAAATCATCTTACATTTTCATGCTGTGCCTTTTGCTTCCAGCTTTGCCTCTGTCATGGGGCATCTGTAGGCAGCAGTCAAGCCCTAATGTGACATGCTCAGTTCAGGAAACCAGTTCTCTATTCCTTTGTGTTATACGATATGTAGAGACCCAAGGAAGGTGTCTGTCTTCTTGTCTGTTCCACCCAGTGTCACAACCTTCAAATACATCTTTTTAGCCCAGTCCTGCCTCTCCTTCTGCTGTATCCTGGTAAAGGGTCCAGACACATATTCTTTCTGGCCTGTCTCCCTTTCCATCTGGGACACCAGAGTCCACTTACATCCCCTATTTCTTCATTTCCTATCCAACCTTGCTATCAAAACTCAATGTGACCATCTTCCTCATGAAGGTAAATGGCAGGCATATTTTTAAAGCATGACTTTTCTCAAGGATATTTAATGTTGAACTGGGTGACAGTGTCTCTCACAGACCAGTACTTCTGTACTTCCTGCTTTCTGTTTAACTCTTTTATTTCTGCAACCACACTTGCATCTACTACTGCCTTCTAAACTGATTGCCATCTTCTTCAATTATTAATCAATCACTTGAATGATTTTTTTTGTCCCAGCTTTTTATCTCCTCTTTGGTTTCAACAGCTATCTGATATCCTAGTGTTGGGACTGTTTCTTTTGCCCTCACTTGCCAAAATTTACCTGTAGGTATGACCATTTTCAGATCTTCACTATCACTAGACACTTTAAACTTGAGTTAGGATTTCCCAGACATAATCTATATACCTTTTCCTTCTTCCTTACTTTCCTACCCAACTGAACTTTCCTCTCCTTTTATTAGGTTTGTCAATAGTTTCCACTTTTCAAGTCAAATCGAAACCATTTTGAATTTACCTGAATGTTTGTATTGTCTGAATTCCATCACCAATTGTGTCAAAGGTTCTCCAGTCAACAGCCAAGACTTCCATGTGCCCTTGTCTTCCTCTGAGTCTGTCAGGCCATCTGACAGACTTCCTTTAGTCAGCTAAATGGACCAAGCAGTCCCACATCTCATGGAAAGCTTAGATTATGGGCAGCTACAGGCCTTTGGAGCAATTGTGTGGTATGGTCCTACCTGTCTGAACTTTTTGTCTTTTAATCTATCCAACCCAAGATACCTCTGCCACTTGTGGAGACCTTAAGCAGGGATTATTTGACTGCCACCTAGAAAGGTTGAGAGATTTAGGTGCCCCAACTCACAAAGAGGCTGCTCAAGTGAAATAAACATTCTGATGTTTAAGAGGCAAAAAGGACGTTTACTTTGGGCCAGATGTGTCATTGCATATCACCATAATGGACTGCTCTGTGCCCACTGCAAAGCCCCACGTGATGAGCTGCAGGCCGTGACAGAGCTGGCCCTGGGCCCCCAGACGTGTTCCTTTAGAGCCTGGTATCTGTGTTTCTCATGTCTTATATGCGGTAATTCTTTCTTCCTGCATTGTATCTAACACATTCTTCGTAGTGGGGCCAACACACGGGGGGTCTGCTGCTGTATCATCAGCTCTTTTAGGGAGCCTCAGTGAGCTCCCAGGCTGAAGGGCATGCCTTTCCTTGTGGATTTTCATACTATAGTCTTTGGGGAACTCCAGAATGATTCTCCCATTCCAAGATGGCCATTGCTCATGTAAATTTAGCTTACTATTTAGCCCACACTTATGAAGCATATGCTAAATTTAAAGTAATGTGCTCAGTCATGTACATTCAGAAAGAAAAAAGACATGGATACTTTGCTTAAGAAATAATTTAATCAAATGAGCTAGAGAGCAGTGTACACATGCCTGTAAACAGAGTGAAAGTGAAATGGCATTATACTACAAGTAATAATGAAAACTCATGAGAACACCGATGAAGGAGTAAAGAATTCTGATGAAGCAAAAGGCAGTTGAAGATTGAGGAAAGCTTCTTAGAGGGGCTGTCATTGGAGCTGTGCCTTGAAGAGCAGATATATCAAGATGGGCAGAGAGGAGGAAAGAGCGGAGAGAGGAAAGGGATTAGGGGAGGAGGGAATGGAGTGAGCAAAGGGCTGTGGGTAAGACCAGGGGGGCAAGACTAGAATGTGTGTTTGTGGTGGGAAGGGAGAGGGAGATGAGGCATCAAGGGTAAGTTGAATAGGCCTCAAGTTTAACACTCATTCAATAAATGCCACCAGTTGTGCACAGCACAGGGTTAACCTCTGAGGATGGAAGAAGGGGTACAAAGGATGCCTTGTGTGTCCAGGAAGTAGAAGCCACACATATCTAGGGGCTGTGAGTGGACCCAGTGCTTTCCTGGCCATGGATTTTTCATTGTTTAAGTTTTCTCTGATCGTCCTTCTCACTCTTGGCATTCTGAGTGTTCACCATCAGTCGTCTTTGCATTGGTTGAAAACCCTGATGATGTGAGCCATCTAACCCTGCCTAGTCTCCAATTCTTGTCTAGGTTGCTGATTCTGATCAATTTTATGACATTTAGTTGTTTGCCATAAAAGTGTGACCTAATCCTTCTGTGCTGTGGCCAGCCTTGAGTGGAATTTGTCTTCATATAAATACAGACATATTTTGCCTTGGTAATTCTTGCTTCTGCTGCATGTTTTTCCCTCCAGGCACTTGCTTTGTTGTTATGTAGCCACACTGTTCAATGCCTGGGATGGCTTTCAGTGTTACGGATGCATCAGAAAGAGAAAGAAAAAACAATAACAACACAAAAACTGTCACAATCAAAGGCGTTCCGACTTCAATGAGTAATGAAGTTGCATGAATTCCAACTCATGGTTCCAAAGGATTTCCATAAGCCTCTTGATTTCCAAATGAGAAAATCATGATAAGCAGTTAATTAGCTCTTTAAGTGAAGGCACATCACCGTAGCCACTGCTGTGCACTCCACACTCTCAGGAGACGGACGGAGGCCAGCACCGCGTCCAGAAACACACGCAGCACAAGCACAGGAATGGAGTTCATATAAATTCAAGTAATGTCCTGTGACTTTTCATTAAGCCGGGCATGTCCCGGATACCCCTTGGGGACTTTCTTAATGTTATCATGGCAGCATACAATTAAGTCAGGTTACATTTTTTTTTCTATATGCAGGGAGAGGTGCAAAGATACCATTCTAAATTATTCATCAGTTCACTCTTCACCACAAAACAGCCCAAGACATGACTTTAAGATGTGCAATATTAAAAAATAGCGGCTAATGAGATATTGCCATATCATGTAAAGAAACCTTTCTTCCTTTCCCCAGGGAGAACAAAAGACTTAATGGAACTCCAAATGTGTCACTGTGCTTATCACAGCTTACCGTATTACTGTGATTCACGTGGTAGATTGTGAACTCCTTGAGAATTAGGAGTTTCTTCCCCAGGGCTGGAATACTCGGATTTCAGCATTAGAAAGCCAGAGACAGCTTTGAAAAGGAGCGAAATAATATCTTTCTCCATTTCTGCGTGTGTGTGTGTGTGTGTGTGCGTGCGTGCATGTGTGAGACCCTTGGTTATCATATCACAGTCACCTAGGTATTACTAAGGAGACTGATTAAATAAAAGTAAGCTCAGAGTGGCATTATCTGGTGAGCCTTAAGCTCCCCCTCACCTTAATCTTCCGAACAAGATCCCTGTATCAAAGGAGGGGGGGGTGCACTGGGATGCTGAGTTAGCTAGAGGCCAGCCCCCGTTGGACAGGGCTAAGTGTGGGGACACACTTTTTAGGGTGCTGTGCTCCGGTGTGTCTTGCTGGGTGTGCTGAGATTGTGAGGCACTGGCCATTCTTTACCTGGACCATTTTTTCAAGGTTTGTTTGTAGCAAGTAACTTCGAGGGATGAAGTAGCATCTCCTCTGAGAGAGAGTAGGTGTTGTTATACACTGCTCTAAAGCAATGGCTTCCCCAGGGTCACAGTTACTCTCTTGTGATGCAACCCGCTTCCTGGGCACCCAGCTGGGTGCACCTGTGCAGACCCCAAGGAAATCGGGGCTCTGGCTACTGCCTTTGTTGTAACAAAGTCTTTGTCTCTGACTCAAGAAAACATCCACGACTGTAGCAAGTTCACCTGTGAGCTTTCAGGGAGGGTAACATCTGAGGCCCTTTGCAGACCCTAGCAGTGAATGCGTCATGCTTGTGCTTGCTTCCTCCCCATCTATTCCGAAGATCGAGTTCTTCTCTTTGGAATACCCTCTTCTATTGCACTGGTCCTCCCAAGTAGGCCAAAGTCTGAGAAGTAGCCTTCTTTATTAGGATCCCCAGGCTCTTCCCACCATCTGGGAGCCCGTGGAGACTGCTGGGAACAGGACTTCTAAAATGACAAAATGACTGGAAGGCTGTGGGCTGAGGCCATTTTTGCCGGCTATACGCGGGGTCTCTGGAACCAGAGGGAGCATGTAGTTCTTCTTAAAATTGAAGGTGTGTATGCTTGAGGTGAAACTGAACTCTGTCCAGGCCAGAGACATGCTTCTGTGTACACAGCAAAGAACAACACAGTGACTCCTGGTGGCAAACCAAACAAAACCCGAGTCGTCTGGGGAAAAGGCGCTCGCGCTCATGGAAACAGTGGATGGCTTGTGCCAAATTCTGAAGGAAGCTTCCTGCTAAGGGCATACGGAATCTTTGCCCCTCCAGGATTTACACTCATTGAAAAGTAAATCAATAAAAGTGGATTTGTCCTCTTGTGAGAAAACAGATCTCAAGAAGCACAGTTCATCATTGACCTCTGAGAAACAAAACGCCACACAATCCCTATTGTGCCAAACCTCCTTATCACAATGTACTTGACTCATTAAGCCCGTGTGGGTGGGTAGACAGAATCTCTGATGTGTGGCAAAGCATTGCTGCCTGGGTCTTACATGTTCAATGTTACAGCATCGTCATGCATCCTGGAGGAGAAGTTCAGGTGCATTATTTAAATGTCTGCTACTGGGTCCTGACCCCAAAGTTGGATTCAAGTTATTCTGGAAGCAGACTTGTAGCCCAAGCTGCTGTGTTCCAGGTGCCTGTGGAAACACTGGGGCGGGCCAGGGCGTGCCGACAGCTCCCCCTTGAGTTCTGGGATGTCTCTCCCAGCTAGCACAAAATAGGCTCGTTGTGTTCGTTTTGAGAAGGAATGTGGTTCTTTCCCAGCTGAAATGGTAGCTGCTATTGCTATGTCCTACCCCGAGGGGCCAGCCTGGCGAAGGAGTAGATGACACACAGAACTACAACCATCTCCATTGTCAGCGGTACAGCAGCACTTCTTCATGTAGTAATTGATTGTCTCCTCTGTACCGACTCCCTGAAATCTATGATCTTGAAAGTTCACAGCAACCATGAGGAGTGGGTATCATACCGCCCACCGGACACCCAAGGAAACAGGAACTAACGCGGCAAGATCACATAGCTTCTGAGTGGCAAAGCTAGGGTTGCAACCCAGAGCTGTCTGAGTTCAAAACTTTCCATCTGGTGCTGGTGCCGCTCTAGTCCTACTTTCTTGATAAAGGCTCAGCAAGATGAGAAGTGGTCTGTGAAATTCATAAAGACTGTCGTTTCCGAGTTCAAACACCTCTGAAGAATTTATATCACAGAATAGAGTCCAGTTTTCCTACCTCTCTGTAAATTCCTCTTTCCATCCTCCACACTCCCTCTCACTCACCCACAAACAGACCTTAACCCTTAGCCAAATGCACATATTCATAATTCCCTCAAGTGTCCTCAGTTTTTCTCTGTGCTTCTGCTCAGGCACTCCCAGCTTCAAACAGCCCACTTTTTCTCTAACAACCAACTAAAATCTGACCCATCTTTAAAGGTCTTAAATCAGAAATGACCTCCCTGAAGCCATTCCTGGTTCTTACAGCTGAATGTGAACGTCCCCTCTGCCTGACATGCAGGTCTATTTCTACGTGTTAAGGCCTTGGTGGCAGCCTGCCTGCACGCATCCATCTCCCTCCAGACGACATGATTCTGAGCAGCAAGTTGTCCCAGAAGCCCAGATCTGTCTCGTGCTCTGGATTCATATATCCCACTGCCGACTAAATATCTAAACCCTCCTAACTCCTTGGGGGATTCTACAGGTGCCTCAATCCCTGCAGCCAGCACGGAAGCCCTAGCCCCTCACAACCTTGTGCCTCCTCCTGTGCTCCTCATCCCAGGGACTTGCCTCCACCCATTTTCTCAAGTCCGTGTGGTATCATCACTGGCCGCTTTTTCGCCACCCCTTGTCACATCCATCCGATTATTTAAGTACTTCTCAAATCACTGTAATTTCCCAGGTCTAGGTGGCCATCATTTGTCACCCAGATTACCCCAGC
>PVKM010030168.1:0-17420 GCA_004027735.1 Carollia perspicillata | reverse complement strand
AAGCCTGGGCCACATCATCGACTGACCCTTTGGAGTTCCCTTAAAACCCTTTAGACTAGGCGGCTCCTTGAGGATGGAGCCAGTGTCCCCGTCTCAGACCAAGCTTTGTCCCAGCAGCCAGGGACTGAGCTCATGTAGGCCCCAGTATGTGGTCTTGAAAGCACCCTCTCCTTGCTTCTCCCTCTGTTGCCAGAAGAATCCTGTAACCACTGTGAAGTAAATGATTCTTCTGTGCTCTGAACCCTTTGATGCCACCCCCACCCCAGTTACTCCCAGAGTATAAGAAGTAATCCTCACAAAGGCTTGCAAGGCCTGATCCAATCTGGCTGCTGTGACCACTGTAAACTCATCTCCCAGCACTAATTAATCTGCTGCAGATGCACTTGCCTCCTTTCTAATACTGAAACACACCAGACACTCCTGCCACAGTTCCACTTGCTGTTTCCTCTGCATGGAACCCTCTAGAATGAGGCCAGCCCTGACAGCTGCAACTCCCAACCTCCCTAGTCCCCTTTCCTGCATTTTCTCCTGAGCATCTAACTATTTCCCATCTCACATCTTCGTGTGTTTATTGTGTCCTCCCTTACCCTCACCTTGACCCTGACTCCCATCTAGAGTATCAGCTCTATGAGGCCAGGGATTTTTGTCAGTTTTTGTTAGTTGGTTTATTTCTAGTGCCTAGAGCTAGGCCTTGGACAGAGTAATTACTCAATAACTATCTGTTGAATAAGTGAATCAGTGTGTAACTGAATGAATGATGACATGAAATGCACAATGTGTATCTGTATCATGAAAACTCTGAGGTTGAATAGTCTTTAATGGGTTACCAGAAATAGGCAGGTCAAGTTTAAGATGAAAGGAATCGAAAAGAAAATGAAGCCCTGGCTAATGTAGCTCAGTGGATTAAGCATGGGCTTGAACCAAAGGGTTGCCAGTTCAATTCCCAGTCAGGGTACATGCCTGGGTTGTGGGCCAGGTCCCCATTGGGGGCCACGTGAAAGGCAACCACACATTGATGTTTCTCTCTCTCTTTCTCCCTCCCTTTTTCTCTCTCTAAAAATAAATAAATAAAATCTTTTTTAAAAAAAGAAAATGAAGTTGAAATCATTTGAGTTAAAAAAAATCACAGTGTGTATATTTTGATCTGGGTGGTAGTTATGCAAATATATGCATATATAAAAATGAGTGGAACTAGACATTAAAATCTGAGCACTTTACATACTTTTCCACATGTATATTATACTACAATAAAAAAGAAAATACAAAAAAACTTAAATAGTGCATGGAAAAATCAGAACCTTGCCTTTCTTAGCCCTTATTTTATGGTTTAGTATTATTTTTATTTGATACATGGGGAGAGTGCACCATAACCCTGACAACACTTTGGGCCCTGTCAAGATGGGCCTTTAGATGTTCCTGGTTTTAACAAATATTTGTTACAGGGAATGAGAGATTCACCTTTATGTTCCCAGTGCCTGGCACAGAGTAGGAGCTATTACAGTTCATGTGTGATAAATGAAGGAATGAATGAACACGTGAATGAACTCTGCAAGTTTCTGGGATGTGGCAGCCCAGGCCTGAAGCCAACTCCAAGTGTTTCTCGCACTCCAGACCCTGGCCCTCCCTCCTCCCAGCCCTGCTCGCCCTAGTCCCTACCCCAGCAGCTCTGGATGCTGTCCCGTACTTCGAGCCCTCTGCAGTCTGGGGAGAGATCACAGAAAAGCCTCCGATGGGGCTGGGGACCAAGGAAAGAAGCGGGGGTAGCCCAACTCATGGGGAGCTCTGGGAAGGGCTCCCTGTCTCCTAAGTACCACCCACATTTACCTGGTGCCCAAAGCACCTTCCACAGGGGCAGGAAGGCCATGCACTTGGGGTGAAGAGGCATGAGAAACTGACTCTGGGGAGGATGGGAGCTGCCTGAAGCGTGGACAGGACAAGGAAGCGGGTGGAAGCAGAAGGGGAGTGGCAGAAGGCAAGAGAGACTAGGGAAGCGCGGACTTCTCAGTCCTTGAGAAGCTCTGGAGCCACTTACCAGGCAGCTGCTGTGTGAAATTGAGTTCCTTCTGGTACCTGGGCTGGGTGTAGGACCAGATTCGCACCTCAGCCCCTAGAGCAGCCTCAAAGCAGTCAAATACTACAGAGCCCTGTGAGAAGATGGGTGGCAAAGGCTTTGTGGTGTCGGGCTCAGACTCCCATTCTGAGAGCGTGGGTTCCTCTGCATGGACCACTCCTTCCTTCCCCCTTGCCCCAGCCAGTGATTATACTCATAGTGTGTGGCCTAAAATTCTGCCACTGAAGTTTGCGCCAATGGCTCCCAATTCTAAAGCACACACCCTCAATATGGGTATCAGCAGGGCAGGGATAGGGCCCTAGCTACTTGAGTCCCTGCACCAACCCCAGCCATTCTGGATCACGTGGCCAAAGCTACGGTGATGAGAACCCCCTCCCCACAGAGGTGGATCTCACATCCAGTGCCTCAGTGGTCCTCACGATTGCTCTGTGAGGCAGGCCAGGAGATGTTCTCCTACTCCACAACTTTCCAGATCAGAGGAGATTTGGCTGGGAGTAGGAGAAGACGTCAAAGGTTTTGAGTGATTTGGCCCAAGTGGAGAGACACCTGTTGGGACAGCCCCAGCACACTGCACCACGGCGCACACACGGGGCAGATACAGTAAGGCAGGAAGACCAGAGAAGTGGATCCATCCCACAGACTGTCCCTCCCCGATTCTCACTTTCTCTGCCTGGCATTGTCACCTCATCGAATTCTCACAACATCCATATGAGACAGGACTGTTCTTATTGCCACCTTACAGACAGGAAAACTGGGGGGTAAAGGGCACAGCCCCGACCGGAGTCAGGACTTCAAGAGATAATGCATGTGGGAGCACTTTATAGATTTCATATTCAGAAGGTGGTTATTATTATTATTTTGCATACCACAGACTGACCAGGCTGCACGAGGGCAGCGGGCACTTGCACCTCCAGCAGAACACAGCGGGCAGTAGGGTAGGCCTGAAAGGAGAGCACTACCTGGGCCTGGAGAGAGCCTGCAGGCAACAGGGGAGGGAGCTGGTCAGGCCCAGGGGCCGCAGACAAGGCCCTGGCAGCGGGCAGCGGGCAGCTGGGCCAGCCGGGTTCTCCTCACCATTCTGAGGCTCCTCAAGCTCTGGATCAGCTGCTCTTCCAAGTTGTTCCTCATCTTCAAGCTCTTCCCAGTGCCCTGGAAGGACTGGAGAGCAAGGCTCAAGTCAGGCCTCCTGCTCTTTTGGGTTTGGCTTCCTTCCAGAAAGTTCATGAGCGGAAGCAGGGGCCAGGTGCAGGTGGGGAGACCAGACCGGCCTGGGGGTCCTTTGGCTGGTGTCCTCCAGGGGGCTGTCATCCAGGAAGATGTCCAGTGCTGTCTGACAGACTGCCTGACCCTCAAGCCCACACCAAATACATTCACATGTGCGCACAGATGACATGCTCACCATGCACAGCCAAGTGGACAGCCACACGAACACAGAGGTCACAGTCAGCCTCCTGATGGCACCTGAGCACCAGCTCTGTCTGTAGCCGTGTGGGCACCAGCACAGGTCCTGGGGCAGACACTATGCTCCCAGGCAGGCAGAGCATGTCACCACCTGTGAATGAAGGGCAGGGTGGGAGCTAAAGCCATTCTGAACCCAGGGTTTGGTTGCACCTCATACCCTCAGAAGGCCAAGGAGCTTGGGATCTTCCAGGGCTGAAGGTGAGCCATGAGGACATGGGACATGGGACTGGGTATTAATATTTATTAATTCCAGGAACATCTAGAGGCCCCTCTCCCTTCCACCAACCTAGGAAGTTCTTTTCTCTCTAAAAGTAGGACTACTCACCCCAGAGGTGGCAGGAGAGGCCCTGGGAAGGAGGTAAAGGAGAGTCAGAGTTTATGGTCCTACATCTAACCAACCACCTTTTTCCCGGCTTGAGACCCCCGCCTACCTCTTTCTGGGGCTCCCTATTCTAAGCTCCTTCCAGAAGAAGACGAACACAGCTCTTGCCCCCTCCCCATTCTTCTCTTACCCCATCAGTACCAGCCAGACCAGCCAGGGCAGTTCTGGTGGTGGTGGCGGTAACAGGAGCCTGGCTAGTATCCTGATGGGCCTCAGACTGAACCATGAGCCCTCCCCAACCTTCCTGGGGTCCCAGACTCACCGGAGAGCAGCGAGCAGCGTCCTGAGGCCCCACAAGCTTCTCCAGAGAGAGGACCATGGGGCTTGGGCCCAGTGCCAAGGACAGCAGGAACCAGGGCACAGGCATCTTCCAGGTGCCAGGTGGCACCCAGGCCCCAAGCCCTGTCCTGCCCCCCCAAAGGGGGGGGCAGACACCTCACCTCTGCTCCCACTCAGTGCGGAGCCTTTGGGCAGGAGGCGCCAGAATCTCTCCCCAGCCTCCAGGGTCCCAGAGCTGGCTAGCCGACACACTCCCTCTCCTGAAGTCCTGACTCCAGTCTCAGTCCCAGCCGAAGTGCTTTCGTTTTTGACTCCTGGCAGGCAACTGGCTGTTCCCGCCCCACCCTGTCCCTCCCACCAACAACAGGACTGGGAGCCAGCAGCCTCACCTCCTTCTTTTCCTCCTCCCTCTCCTCCTCCCCTGCTGACAGCTGGCTGGGAGGGCCACCGGAGATGGGCGGTGGCAGCCTGGCCTCTTGGCTAAGGAAGCTCTTACTCACCCCGGGAGTCCCTAAGGAGCAGGGCTATGAGTGCACCCCGAGACTTGGGTAATCTTGGGGCATTTTTGCTTTCCACATGACTCTGAGGTCTTGGCGT
Source organism: Carollia perspicillata (assembly GCA_004027735.1). NCBI lineage: Eukaryota > Metazoa > Chordata > Mammalia > Chiroptera > Phyllostomidae > Carollia > Carollia perspicillata. The sequence goes on along the minus strand of PVKM010030168.1, from coordinate 12,630 downwards.
CTATTGGATCCTCTCTTACTGGGCACCCATGGTCCCTTCACGCAGACTCCCTAGGCCTCAGTGACCCTTTGTGGGTGAGGAGTTCTAATGTCAGGGACAAGAAAGTGGGCTTTTCACCACTTCCTGGCCCACCCTCTCGTGTGGTAGGGGTGGGGAAAGAATCTGGAGCCTGGCGGACAGGAGCCCCATTTGTGCTTTTGCTACAGGCTGGCTATGTGCTGACGGACACACACCACTTTTTTGAACTGTTTTTTCCCCTCTCTTCTCATGAAAGAATCACAGTGAGGATCAAGATTTCCAAGTCCTCCTTTGCCGTTCCAGTGGCAGTGTGTGATGGGTGTGGTTACTGGTGTGGAAATGGAGGATTTGGGCCACAAACTGATGGATAACAACCCACAGGCAGGGTTGTGCTGACCTTTCCCCAAACGAGCATCCTGGGCACACTGGAGAATCGCGTGTTTCTTAGTTTACGCATCATGTTTGCCTTTATTCATCCTTATTCATCATGCTGTCTACTGTCCCGCCTTTGTCCCAGCCACCCAGGGCCAAAGCCCCTTTTTCCTGGGTCTGGCGCCCCCTCCATCCCCATCTGGGCAAGGCCTGTGTCTGGGAAAGAAGGATCTCTGGCCCCCAAGGGGGGTTTATCGCAGTTCCGTGGACCCGCCGCCTTCAGAACTGCCAAATCTCCTGCCTCCCCTACCCCTGTCCAAATCTCTCCAGCCTGCACAGGAGCGTGTGCAAACTACTCTCGCAAATTTTGGAGACAGGAAGTGGGAAACTCTCCCCTGGAGTCAGAGGCACCCTCAGTAAAGAAAGATTCTCTCCCTGGGGGTTCTGAGAGGCAGGGAAGCACCGGGAGGAAGCCTGACACACGTGCACAAGGGCTAGGAGTGAGACCGGTGCCCTGCTTCGGGGCTGGAAGGCAGGGAATAAGGCTCTCGGCCAGCAGTCTCCAGGAGGCACACTGAGAATTCCAGGGTAGAAAGCTTCCTTCTGGGATGCCAGCCAGTGTCCCCTACGCCTGTGGCCAAGACATCTGGATTGCTTGGAGCTCTGCTCAGGTTTGGTGGGAAAGTGTGGCTGCCTCGCGTTCCAGCCGGCGGCACAGTTCTAGGCGACTTCGCAGGCACTGCTGAGCAGCACCCAGGCGGCCCCAGCCAGTGGCTTGGGTGGAAGACCCAGCGGCCCCCAGCGCTCGCAGCAGGCGAGGCAGGTCGCGCAGCAGGCGGTAGCGCGGCAGGGCGCGCAGCGGCGGGGGAATGTCGCCTTTGGTGCAGAGCCTACTGAAGTAAGCGAGCAGCAGAAGTGGGCGCGGAGCAGCACGGAGCAGGCCACACAGGGGCGCAGTGTGGGGGTCGGGGCCGCAGGTGGGGTTGGAACAGGCGCTGCTCCACAACAGCAGCACGGTGCCCCGCTCCCGCATCACCTGCGCCCGCGCAGCCCACAGCCACGGCAGCGGGCCCACGCGCGCCATGCGCGTCCCCTCCCACAGGTCCACGATCACATCGCGCCCACCGCCCAACGTGGCCCGCAGCAGTTCAGCCAGCGCTCCCACTAGGCGCCGCTGCGCCTCTGAGTCCGCTGCATGCAGGAGCAGCACTGGCTGCGCTTCGGGGGGACCTAGGGTGGGAGCAACATGAACAGGCTGAGGATTAAGGGACAGCCACACCTCTATCTCCCCGAGCCTCACGGCTACACCATAGGGTGCACCCCCCCACCCCCAGCTCCTTATCTGCGCTGGGGGTGGGTATCCAAGGCAGCTCTAATCTATAGTGTGCTTTGGGGCTATTTAGATAAAGGCACCCCTGGAACGGGGGAGGGCCAGGGAGCCAGGTTTGGCAGGTGCAGCGCAGGCTGGATTTCCGTTCCACTCGCCTCTTGCCCAGAAACTTGGTACACTGAACCACCTGCACAGAGGGACCTTTGCCCCACCTAAACCACTCCTGCCCACTAGGGTGTATGAGTACATGGCCCTGGGTAGCAGGGAGCTGGGTATATCGGCAGGTAGATGGCTCTCGGGGAAGGGAGCCTGGGCAGGGGGTGGGTGGGGGCAGCTAGCCTAGGAGCTGGGCAGGTCTAAATCCCCAAATTACCCCCAAGTGAACTCACCTGATAGTGGGCGCCGGAGGGTGAGGACCAGAACAACTCCCAAAAGGGTGGTGAGGGCCAGCAGTGCCAGGATCAATAGTCCCAGGTGTCTATGAGAGACTGAGTCAAGCAGCGTGAGGCCAAGCTGGGCTCTTCAGTGTCCAACCTCCCTCATAATCCTCTCCCCAGAGAACTCACCATCCGGACACAAGAGGTGCTTCCAGGCAAACTGGACATCTGACCGCCACACCTGTGGGCAGAAAGCCCCGCCCCCTGGTGAGCCAGGGTATAGTGCCTCCTCCAGAGGAAGTTAAATGAGGCATGGGGATGGGGAAGGGGAGGTCCCCTGGGTAGGGAATTCATCCCACACAGAACAGGTCAAGAGTGGCAAACTCAAAGAGTAAACTCAAAGCTGGCCGGGGCACCCGTGAGAACCTGGAGGGCACAGGCCCTGGCTCAAGTAATCGGACACCACCGACCGAGCTCTGGCCTGTTGTCGCCAGGCTTGAATGTGGACACAGAGCACCAGGTTTTCTGATTTTTTAAGAGAAGCCAAAAATCAGCTTTTTAAAATATGACATCCCCCGATATTTAAATGGTAGCAACAAATTCCAATTTCAAACACTGTGCTGTCCAAACCAAACATTTTGGAAGGCTGGGTTTTCCCCATGTGCTGCTTGTAGAGTAGATGCTGGGGGAGTATGTGTAGAGGGAGGGTGGGATTTCTTACCAGAATACAGGCCCCTGGCCTCAGGGAGGGAATGATGAGATCTAGTGTCACCGGGCCTGAGCCCTGAGTCTGTTGGAATAAAGAACAACATGACTGTCCACATGGAAGCAGACCTGGCCTCGGTTCAGCCTCTGAGCTTTGCCCGTGCTCTTCCTCCTTTCTGCTTCCCACATCTCCCAACCCAAATCCTCCCCAGGCTTAAGGCCAAATGCCACTGCTGACAAGAAGCCTTCCTGGCTTCATTCCTAGATCCCACTGATCGTTCCCAGACACACAGTAATCAGGCAATCAGGCACTCGTCGACAGACGTACCCTGGGTACTGACTCTGTGCCAAACCCTGAGGAAAGAAGGCGGGCGCAGATGCTGTCTCTGTCCTCCAGCAGCTCGCTCACAAAACAGGGAGGTTAATAATACGATGCCCCTTTCCTGTTCTGCATACCTGAAGGGGTACCTTATCCACTGGAAAGAATGTAAGTTGTGGAGTCAGGAGACCACAGCTAATAACATCAGACTTAACTGTTGTCTTTGTGGTTCCTAGCTGTACGATCTTTGGTACATTGATCCCTGGGCCTCAGTTTCTTCATCTGTTTGTGAAGAGTAATAATTCTTGATTTACTGGATTATTGGTCATCACATGGAAATATGCACGTGACCACTTCTTAGACTACACAGTGCAGTGTGCATTCATTTAGTAGCAATTGTTACACCGGGGACTCCTAGGTGCAGAGACTCTGTGACATACTCTTCTTGTACCTCCCAGGGCCTAAGACAGGGGAGGCACAGAGTAGGCACTCAACGAATGCATGCTGAATTGGACAGAACTGATCACTATCTGTCTACAGGCAGCATTTGGCTCCGCCCTATGTTCTGCATGCTGGGCAGGGAGCTGAACAGAATTTCTGTCCTTTGGGAACATCCTCCACCCCCTACCTCCTCCCCTCCCCTGTCCCAGATCCCACTGTCCAGTCAGCTGTGAGCAAGCGCTGAAGCAGAGGCTCTCAAATCATGGCTGAAGGTGGTCTTCTCCTGGCTCACAGAAACAAATGAGTCCACAGATATAGCTCTCAGCTTCAGGTTTTCCCATATGACTTTGTCTTAAATCTTGAGCACAGTTTAGTCTTAAATCGTGAGCATTTGCTATCACCTGTCTGCTTGAGAGCCCTCAGAGAACACAAAACAAATAAGCAAGCTGCAGGTGAATATTTAAGAAAGAACCTGGAAGAGCTACTCATGCTTAGTCAGCTTGGGGCTGTGGTTTTGAAGATATTTGATTGTGGTTTGTATATCAGACACACAGAAGAAAGTCTACTGGTCAGATCGTCCTTAGTGCGCATAATAGAATTAAATCCGTCAGTAGTTTAGTCTTCAGCAAAGGGCACTTCAGCTTCCAGGGGCGTGGTCTCTCAGGAGAGTCAGAGAACTCCTGCCCGGTGCCTGGTGGGGGCAGGCAGGAGCATGGTGGTAGAGGACAGTTGAATTCGAGATAGCATCAGTATAAAACGCGGCAACAGTTTGAGTGGGCCAAAGAGCAGCTGGATGTGAGAGGGCCAGTCTTTTGCCTCTGTTTATCCCTGTAAGTTCGGAAACTGAAAGAATTAGAAACTGCCCCATGGAAGACCCCACTGACTGGCAGAGGAACCAGTTGAACGAAGCCTGATCGAGTAAATAAATAACCAGATGATGTAAGTCTGGAATTTGCTTGTCTCCACTTGATGTGCTCTGAGCAATGAGACCTAGTGGGGGCCAAGGCCTGGGTAGAGCATACCTGGCTGATGCTGTATACTGGGGGCACCAGGCTGTCCTGTCCCAAGTCTGGGAGGCTCCAAGCAGCACTGAAGGTGGCATGCATCCTTGTGGAGAAGTGAAGGATCAGCTGCTGAGCCTGGGTGTCCATGCTCACATTCCAGGATGGGGCTGCCGGGGAGTGGGGCAAAGGGTATCATGTGAGAGACCCTGTTTGCAGGAGGTGACAGAAGCTGGGCTGCAGCTGACAGAGAAGTCAGGACAGGGCTACAGTTTGGCTTGGTCATGGTTGGGTGAGGTGAGATGTTGGGAGGGGCTCCCAGCCAGGGTCACTTATTGGCTCACCAGTCTGGCGGGGACATTCAACATGGCTGCTGTTTCCAAAAGAGAACTGAGAAGTAATCCAAGAATGGCAGGTCAGTGAGCCCCAGGCACCATCTATACCCACACCCACCCCTCTCACTCATGCTTGTACCTTGAAGCAGAACTGGGGGTGCAAGTCCACCTTCTCCAAAACATACCTCTGTGGCAGGAGACAGGCATTAGTCAGGGAGCAGGGCCCTGGGCCCCAGCCCTGCCCACCCAGGCCCTGGGGAGGCCTGTCTCACCCCCTCTGACTCATGAGCTGTGGCATTGGGGAGGTCTTCACAGAGGGCGTGCCAGCCCTGCCTCTGGCAGAGGGAGGCCTCCAGCTTCAGTGGGCAATGTAGTGTCGGGGCCATGACCATCTGACTGTGTTGGCTGTAGTCAGTAAATTTCACTGACTTCCAAAAGTCTGAGCCATCTGGGCAGGCAGCAGAGGCAGAGAGTGAGGCCTGGGGAGGCCTGGGCCCTGCTTTGCCACCCCCACCCCCAGGGCATCAGGAGACAATGTGTATGAAGGCGCCCAGCAAAGTTCCTGGTCTGTCTAGGAACCCCCAAAAGAAGCACAACTTTTCCAGTCTCCTTTTATTACCTTTTCTATGTATGTGTCTCCTCTCCTCCCTGCACCTGCATTCTAGTTAGCTCTTCGCTGCTCCCCAAACCTGGAATCTTTATATCTTTGCTAAGGTCCCTCTCTCAGAACCAGGAATGCCTTCCTTTCTAAACCCCACTCATTTTCTGAGCACAGCTCGGGTGTTGCTGCCTCTGAGAGACCTTGTCTTGCTGATGACAGCCTTCACTGGCTTCTCCCTTTCCTAAGTTCATATCCCACAGGCTAGTCCTCATGAGCAACCCAGCCCTGGACTGCAGGCTGCAGGCTTTGTGCATTTCATTTATCATGTTTGGGGACAACAATGTATGGAGAGCACTCTAGAGGTCACCAACTTTTTCATATATCATATTGAAGTCAAGCCTCATAAACAGTTGGAAAGTAAGGCAGGGCAAGTACCATTATTTTACAGATGAGGAAACTGAGGCTCAGAGAAGAACAAATGGCAGAGCTGGGATGGCAGTCCAGCAGTCCAGCTCTTCTGCCCCATCCTTGGGACACTCCGTCCTGTGTCTCATATTTCTGAATCTCCCCCAGTGCCTAGTACCATGTTCAATACTTGATTTATTGGCAGGCTGATCAGTAGACATGGTAGCCCTTTCCTCCCACTGACTCCAGCAAAAAATGCTACCATGCCTTCTAAGGGCTTCCTGCAACACAGATGTGAAGTGTGTGCAGGTGTGTGTATGTGTATGGAAGAGAGACAGAGAAAGGCTGTGCGTGCATGAGAGTGCATATGAGCAGCACTCACAGGCTTCCGGCCAGCTCTGAAAGGGACATTTTCTGCGCCTCACGGTGTCCTCTTGGAGGTAGGATGCCTAGGGGGATAGGGGAGCAAGTGGGGAAGGTCAGAGGAAGGGCTTTTCCTATATCACTCAGACCTGAAACTCATTCTGGCTTGACATTGCCCTAGTGCAAGCTGCCTGAGCTGGCAGGGCACTGAGGATGGAGAGCAGCACAGGGGGTAGGCAAGAGTAAGTGATGCTTGACGCCGCGGGAGGAACTTTGGAGAATGGGAGTAAGCTCAGTTAGTGAGGGGCTGAGTCCTCTTGTCCCTGCAGAGGAGAACTCAGCCCTAGAAAGAGGCAGATCATGAGGTCCACATCTCAGTTCACACCTCCAGTCTCAGTGGTTCCCAAGGTACCTGGTGCCTGGTGTGGGCCCTCCCCCTGGGCTGCCCAAACACCTGGTGCTTGTCCACCCTGGCAGATGCTCTGCACTCCAAGTCTCCGCCTGCACCCTCCCTTCAGTTTCCTCCTGGGTGACAAGGCCCTCTGCCTTTTCTGTATACTTCGAAGAAGTCTTAATGTTAGGCACTTCAGAATTATGGAGAAGACTACCATAAAGGGATAGTGGGGACAAGACTTGTGAGGTCATGTGGAACCTTGCACTGGCCACGTGCCCCCACTGTGACTAATCAGTACACACAGTGAAAGCAGCTGTCTATTCTGCTTCGGTGGGCTGAGGCCAGGTCTGGATCAAGGAAAGCTGGGTTTGGGGGCTGAGACTGGCATCACCCCCAAGAATGTCTCATGTCCAGCAGGACACTTCCATCTCTGATCCAGTGTGTGGCTCACAGCCAAGCTGGCACCCATCTTCCCAAACACCCAGTTGTAAACACCCAGTCCTTCTAAAACCTGACTTACTGGAGCTGTGTTTGACCAGCCGCACAATCTGGGGCCACAAACAATACACACATTTCCTCTACTCACCTCTATGCATAGACAGGGCTGAAGGAATTCATAAGGCAGGTCTACAGTGCGGCCCCAAGACACGGTTTCCTGTCGGCGAGGCAGTGAAGGGAGGGAAGAGATGCCTGAGAAAGAGCATGGGCACCCTCCCAAGGGCGGGAGGAAGCTGGGACCTTGGCCAACACCTTATTTTCCCTCTTGTACAAAACTTAATTTTTTTCATTGAAAAATTCCTTCCTGAGTGGTCTCTGTTTCGTACTCTGACCATCTTCTCTAGGTGTCTCAACATCAGGTGGGGCAAAAGTAGGTTTACATTCCAGTTGTTCGTATGAAAGATAATACAATAATTAATAAATGACAACATAAGAATACACGTTGTGTTCCGTGGACTCAGAACGGTAACCCTACTTTTGCCCCACCCCGCATTTGGAGTTGGGGAGGGAGGAGACAGGGAGGAATGCACATTTAACAACCGCCGCTGTAGGCCAGGTAGGGCGGTGGGTGCCAACGCAGTCACTTGATAAAATGCAGCATCACAGCAACCTTGGGAGATGTCGTCACCATTTTACAGACAGAGAGGGCTGAGGGCCTCAGGGGTGCAGCGTTGGTCCCTGTACATCGTACCGACAGTACACCAGGGCCTTGGGGACAACTGGAGTTTGAGGCGGGGTGTCAGGACCTGGGATGGGAGAATGGGGGACATCTCATTCTCTGTCAAAGGCAACAAAGAGAGGGATGTGGAAGGGTGCCAGAACAGATGTGAGCCCTTTGTTATTTCCTCAGAGAGAGCAACTTCTTGGAGGAACCAAAAATGGTACTTAATGCAACCTGAATCTCGCGGAGTGGCCTCTCATTGGCGATAAGTGCCACATTTATTTCTGTGCTAGCTGTTCCTGGTTGCTTCAAGTTTCTGCAGGCCCTTTCCTTCCCTCTCCTCCTAGGTGATAAGGCCCCCTGTATTTTCTGCCTAGTCTTAATGCTGGGCACTTCAGACTTGTGGGTCTTGGAGAAGTATCTTCCCCCCGACCCGGACCTCAGTCTCCCTGTATGTACAACAGGTAGGCCATTTTTGCTCCAGCGCTGTGTGATCTGGCTTTTCGCAGGGCAATGGCACTCCATACCTGGGCGTCAAAGGGACTGCTCAGTTCTTCGCACTCTAGCGCCCACTGGTAACAAAGACGTACATTGACCTCAGGGCCTGGGGGGATGCTCACTCGAATAGCCCGTGCCTCAGGCAGCAAGTCAAAGTAGAACTCAGGCCCTGGGGAGAAGGGGCACTTGGTGGCCTTGTCTCTTGGCCTTAGCAAGGGTACCCCTAAGTGACCGTGCCCATCTCCAGGCACACCCATGTCTACCTTTATGCTTTTGTGAGTCCTGTCTCAGGAGAACTTCCACTGCCTCTGGGGCTGAAGGTTGGGTCCTTTTGAAGCGCAGCTTCTTGTGGGAGATGTCCTGGGAGGTGACAGGGATGTGATGGCCCTTCTCAGACAGGCAATAGTGACGCAGCAGCTTCCTCTGCAGGCAGAGAACAAGGTTGGCCTTAAGCCAGGCATCAGGATCTCTGGTTTCTATTTCTCCCTCTAGAACCAGAGGACCGTAGGCAAGTTGCTTGACATTTAGGCCACAGTTTCCCTAACTGCGAAATGGAGGAATAGTCTACTTCATCTCCACACTTTCCACCTCTCACAGGGCTGGGGAAAGGAAAGGGTTGTGGGGCAAAGGCAGGGCTGGGCCTGGCCGGGGGAGTACCTGCACAGAGGCTGGCATCTTGTGTCTCCTACAGAACTGGAATGCGTAAGGCTTTTTGGATTTCTGCACCAGGCTATGGAACCAGCCCCACAGAAGACCTGCACAGGAAAGGACACATTCAATATCCAGCCCCTTGTTGCCCCTCCCCGACCGGGAGATGATGGCCCAGCGTTGGACAGTAAGTCACTTTAGATCAAGGAGGGTAATGACATCAAGCCCCTTTAGATCTGAAAGTTATGATACAATCAAAAAAGGATTAATTTCTTAAGTAGAAAAAAATAGAGGACATCTTAAAGATGTTCATTGTAGCATTACTTATAACCATGAAAAATTACACACTGCCCATTCTTAACTAGTATATGGACATTTAGTATGCATCAGGCACTGAGCTAGGCAGTGAAAACATAGAGTTGAATAAAAATGATCTTACTTTACAAATAGAAAGCAAATTTATAGAACTAAACAACTTTAATTTCAACAACTGCTACCAGCAGAAAGGAGAAACACCTTCACAAATGATACAAACAAACTCACTAACATCAGTCATATTGTGTATGTGGGATGACCTAAGTCTTTGTTGAGGCTGAAAACAGGACAAACATTTGTTCTCGTATAGTCCCCACCTGCCTCAGTCTCTTCCCTCCCACCCCACCCCTCATGCCCCTAATTCACATTCCCACCAAGAATGGTCCAAGGGCTATTTCTCATACCAGAAGGAGCTGACACCAGATGTAGGCACAAACAGCAGGGGCAGCTCCAGAGCCAAGCACCCCGAGGCTTTGGGGAGACAGGGGTGGCCAACTGAGTATGACAAGGAATATGGGCAGATCTTTCTGCAAAAGATTAAAAAAAAATTAAGTGGTAGGGTTCAAGGAGGTCTCTCCTGCCTTCGACAAGTTGGACTTGAGGCTGAGCTCTGCCAATTACACCCTGGCTGTGTGATCTTGGGCAAGTTATAGACCCCTCTAAGTCTCAGCTTTATCATTCATAAGGTGGGGCTGTTGTCAAGTCCAAGTAAGATAATGTGTGGAAAATATGGAGGTCATTTTATTTATTTTATTTTTTATCCTCACTCAAGGAAATGCTTATTGATTTTAGAGAGAGGGGTAGGGAGGGAAAGAGAGAGAAACATCAATGTGAGGGAGAAACATTGATTAGTTGCCTCTTACATGCTCCCTGACTGGGGACCAAATCCTCTACCCAAGCATGTGCTCCAATCAGGACATTTACGGGATGACACTCCAGCCAACTGAGTCACACTGGCCAGGGCGGAAGGTTATTTTATTGCTGACGGTTAAAATCAGGGGGTGGGGGTTTGCCTGGAGATTCAGACATGTCTCTCATTTAGTCCTCCCCACAGTTCAGGGGCAACCGTCTTTATTGTACAATTATTCCTACGTGCTGATAGGCCCCCCAGAAACTGAGAGTCAGAGGAGTTAAATGCACTGCCTACAGTCACATGTAGAGCATGTGGAGGAATGGTGATGCAAGTCCAGGCTTGTCCTGATTCTAAACCCTGTGGTTTTGCTTTGGTACCATGCTAATTCCCAGACCGGGAACCAAAAATTACAATGGAAGGCTCACTGGGAATCTGGAACAAAAAGGGTATGGGGAAGAGGAGCAGGGCAGGGAATGAGACTTACCTGTGAAACTGTCATCCTGAAGGCACAGAACCCAGTGTGGGGTGCGAGGAGGGGTGGGGGAAGGAGAGAAGTATAGTTAGTAGGGACTCCCATAAGGAGCACTCTCCCAGGGGTCTTTCCCTCAAATCACCTCATTCCGAGGCCCAGAAACAAACAGCCCACGCTCTGTGGCTCTTCTCCTCCCAGCTGCACCCTGCCCAGGCCCTCAGCCCACCAGGACCTTGGCTAACCCTTTGAGACTGTGTAGAGGACACACCAAAGCTGCCACCAGAGCACAGGTACTTGGGGAGGTAGGAAAGGACAGACAGGAGAGTAGGGAGCATTGCCCGCCTGTGGCAGGCAGGTGCCCCCACCTGGCAACGGCACCTTACCATGTGGGCGGTGATCAGGCAGCCGGTGTTCCAGTGGGGCAGACAGGGGCAGCCAATCCCAGCAGAGGCGGAGAGGATAGTGAACAGCAGGTGGAGAAGCAGGAGCAGGGCTGCCAGTCGGCGGTGCCCCATGGGCTTCTGTTGGGTCAGGGTGTCCGGAACATGGCTGCACAGCCTGAAGGGTGGGCGGCAGGACTCTGTAGTACAGCAGCAGGGAGCACAATGCCAGCAGGAGCCCTCGCCTCAGCCTGCCCCTGCCCCGCCCAGCCCCAAAGCTCCTCCTTGAGCAGGCCAGGCCACATTCCTTTTCCTCCAAGCACAGGGAATGAGGGATGCTTGCCCCCCCTCCCCCGCCCCCTCCCCCCAGAAAAACCCTACTGTCTCCAGCTGGAGGGCAAGGGGTTTCTGCTCCGGCAAAGAAATAGCAGGAAAGAGGCCAGCACAGGGTTAGGGAAATGGTCGGCTGTACCCATTTCTTAACCCCTCCTACTCCTGTGAAACTTTCTAGATCTGCCCAGCTCTTAACTGGCTCTTCTTGGACTTGGATGTCCTCGGGACACATGCTTGATCCCCTCACTTAAAGAATTAACAGAGCTATTAAGCACTACTCTGCATTGGATACCAGAGATGGGGGCGACTGACACACCCTTTGAAATTGGGCGGAACAACAAGAAAACACTATAGGATGTATGTAAGCCTCATGTGGCTTCATATTCATCCTGGTTCCCCACCTGGCTGACTCTCAGGACTGCAGCTTAGCTTTCTCTTCCCACTGGCTAGTTCCAGCTTTTTTGGACAAAGGGCTCCATGCCAAAGAGGCCTCCGGCTTCTTTCAAGGATCCATTAATCAGCGTAGTCTGTGGCTCAGGAAGCCACAGAGCTCATAGCAGAGCCCTGGAGCTAAGGGAGCGGGCCCCACACACTGACCTGGTTTCCTGTGGTTTCTGATAATGCTGACAAGGCTCCAGTCCTAGTTAGGACCCTCCCCATCATCCCACAGCTTCCTCCTGCTCATGGAGCATTTGAGCTGCTTCAGCCCTCACCTTGGTGACACACATAGTGGAAAGAATGTTTGAGGCACACCTACTGGGTTAGGGCATCTTGAAATTGTTACTGTCACTCTGCACATTTTAGAAGACTGGCTATCGCCTTCTTTTGGCCAATTCTAGTTTCTAAGTCTTCAGATCCACTGACTAAATATCCCATCCTACTCATTATCCTCAAAATACCCTCTAGCACTTGGGTTGTTTAGAAACCAAGACCCTTGTTCTTTATGCTTCTCCAATGCCTAGGGGTGGATGTTATGAAATAATTACTCTGTAATTAAGTAAATGCAAATTATGATAGCAGTTCATCTGTTTCACATTTCACAAAGCACTTTCATATTTGATCTTCCTAACTACATTTTAAGACAGGAGGGAATTATTGTTTTCGTTTTTTTTTTCAACATTGTATCTTTTATTGGAGCATACATAATGTACCCACAAAGTAAGCACTTGGCAAATGTCTGCTGAATGACCAAATGATTCCCAGGATAAACTGTCAGCTCGAAGTCCAAATACGGGGGCTCTGGCTGGTAAGTTACCTAGGCTTTGATCAAGCAGCTTCCCCTGAAAGTGTTATGTTAGAATAACAATCCCA
>PVKM010030167.1:0-17411 GCA_004027735.1 Carollia perspicillata | reverse complement strand
AACTTCTCACCCTGTAGTCCTCTGATATGTGAACATCTCTATTTTCTTCAGCTGTTTCTCATATAATGTGTTCGGAGCCTTTCTCCACCCCAATCCTTGATTCCCTGAGTGTCTTGTTGTGAGGAAATTTGGATCTCTAGGTCATGAACTTCCATCCCTCAGAAAGAGAAATAGTTTTAAGCAAGTCTTTTATCTTTTTCCATCTTGGAAACTTTTTCAAAAGGAAAAAGGGCACAATTCTCTGTACTGTGGGTAAATGACATCTCCCTTCAATTCAGCCGTTCCTTGTTGGTGCCTGTAGGTGGAGCCCTTGGTAGCTGATTATTTTCACTAGCTTGGAGATAAACTTCCACAGTTCAAGGTGTTCAGGTAATTTGGGTTTTCTGCCCTCCTGCCCCAGCTTTCCAGAACAGTAATTTCCACAAGAAATGTGGATGCTGGCCAGTCACATGCAGGAAGAGATTAGAAGGATGAGTGCCATCTATTACATTTTTTCACTGGAGCTTGGCTGGAGGGGTGGGATGCATCGTTCCAGCACGTGGAAGTTCTGCAGAACCAAGAGGCTCGGTAGCCAGACCTACAAGCATGTGTGGGCAAGGCATTCATTCTGCATATGTGTCTGTGACTTTTTCTCTTGAAAAGAAGGACATGAAGACATGCATTCACCTCGTCGATAGTTTTCTTTTTATGGTGATGGTCCCAAAGAAGGCAGATGAGGACTCAATAATAATGAATCTGTGTCGGTTGCCGAGCTTTTATCGTGTCCCCGGCACCGGGCTACCTGCTTCTCATACGTTGATCTGAGGTGAGGTCCCATGCTCAAGCTCACAGGGCCGGTCAACATGCCCACCCGGTCTGGCTCTGCTGCCTCAGCCAGCGCCGATGTAGACGCTCAATGCTCAGCACACCGCGCTGGTTTATTTGAGGCTCGGCCATTCCATAGCCTTACTACGCACGGGACACCTTACTTAGAGTGGTGCCCGTGGGAATCCGACCTCTAACTGAAGAGCTGAGAGAGGAATAAAGGCAGAAACATCCATTCCCACCGGACCTGCATGGAACTGGCTGGGAAGCCGGGTGGGAGACGTGGAGAACGCTTGAGTTTTGCCTCAGAGACTCCTAGTGCTCTTTTCTGCTCTGCCCTGTGCTAGCTGTGTGACCTCGGGCAACTCACTGCATCCATCTCCATCCCTCTAACCTTGCCGTTGCTACAGGAGTAATGCTTGGGAGAATATTTTCTAAACTCTTCAATAGTCTGTGAGCTTAAGTCATATTTTTATTGGGCCTATAATCATTAACACCCTTTCTCTGCCCCTCTGACCCTGCTAACCTGGCCGGACAAGCAGACTCAGGAGCATAAGGGGCTCCCTAAATCCCATGTACAGATGCCTCTGTTTTCTTTGTTGTATACAGAAATGTGTATGTATTTTAGAAAGGACTCCATTTGGCAAGTTATAGAATGTTTTGTTAAGGGAGCTACCACAAAGTGCCCCCACCTTAAGGACCCAGCTGACATTATGCCACATGACCAAGGCAGCTTCTTCCCGAGTGGCTCTCCCTTGCCCGGCTGCACAGGTACCAGGAGCCGCCTTCACCGGCCCTGCATGCACCAGCCCAGCAGGCTCCAGCTCAATCCTGTTCGCACCCATGATCCTCTTTGGCACCCTTTCCCTTCTACCTTCTTTCCTGTTTCAACCCAGATATTTCAGGAAACTCTCTGCATTTCTTTAATAAAATTGTAGTTGTCATATGGAAAGTATATTAAGGTAAGTTCAACCTCTGTGACAGAAAAGAAGCAAGCGAAAGCTCAATGGATGGTAATAGGGAATGCTTTGTCCTTGTTCCTAGCCTGGAGAGTTAGAAGTGACTCCTCAGCATCCTCTCTATGCCCCTCCACCCCCGCTCCACCTCGGTAGGTTCCCGCAGGTGCAACTCCCAGGATTCAAGGTTTGGGTCGGCGCATGCGACTGCATACCAAACATAAGAAAAGCCTTTTTAGTGCCCACGGGTGGCCAGAACTCATCGATACACTCTCTGCTTTTTGATGGAGGGGGGCACGTGGCCTGTGAATTCACACCACACAAACCAATTTTGAGTGTGTGTTACGCTGATGAAAAAGGTGGGATCAGATGCAATATAGTAGTATCCACCTCTTCTGCCTTGTAAGTTGCTTCAGAATTCTATTCAGATTCTCAACTAATTGTTTATGCAATTCAAATTATGGAAAATGTTTTTATTTAGCACTAACAATTTTTATTTAAGAAAATTACCCACACACTAAACACTGAAGAACTGTAATAATTCTTCACACCTAAAAAGGCATCATGGGTTACAAACCAATTTTAAATATATTACTGCATTTGGTATCTTAGCAATAAATGGGTTAATTTTGCATCTGAGACCAAAGCTGGGGTCCTAACCACTAATTCAAACTAGGGTCCACAAACTATAACCTGAAGGCCAAGTACAGCCTGCAGCCTGCGTTTGTGCAGCCTAAGAGCTAAGGTTGGTCTTTACATTAAAAATAATTGTAAACAAACACAGATAAAAAATCCCACAGAACACGGGACAGAGGCTGTGGCCCGCAAAGCTGAAAATGTTTTACTCTCTGCCCCTTTCCAGAAAAAGCTGGTTGACCCTGATTTAGAACATCATTTCTCTGAAAAGGTGTTTTGAGTTCCTTCCTGCGAGACTATTTACAAGTTAAGTTTTGGGGTTAGTGCTTGCTTCTAAGTCAGGGACCGTATTTTGAAAGGATTTAGTCATGTGTCTATATCAGAAAACTTATAAATACAACATAAATAGTAAGTATGTATTACAATGTCCTATTCATATGTGTAAAAACAAGGTTATACAAATCCATGTTACCCAGAAAACTTCCAGAAGGGTGAATAAAAATATGCTAACGGTGGTTGCCTCTGGGAGGTGGTCTTTGGAGGCTCATTGGGGAAGAGAACCTTTCATTTTATTTTCTTCAGTATGTTGTGGGTTTTTCCTAATTGTGAGCACACACATTTTTGTACATGGAACATATCCACGGAAAACATATTTTCCATGGAACAAGGGAAATATTCTAACTTAAATAAGATTTATATATCTAAGTACATAACTACCCTTCTCCCTCCCTTCCCCCTAATTTTTTTTTTTTTGTAAATATAGTTAAAGACAGTTTTACTTTTTCCTGGAGCATCATGTGTGGATCCTAAAACCAGAAACACCCAGGTCACACATTAGCTGTGGAACTGAGCCAGTTTGGGGCAGGTAAACTGGCCGGGCCTGGGCAGTTTGTTCCCAAGGGGGCACCGACATTTTCTGTTCTTCCAGAGACGGGGCTGTGGATGAAGTATTGTGCCTCTGGGCAGAAGACTGGCACCCATGCGGATAGTGTTGCTGGCACAGGGCTGAGCGCCTTAGCCCAGTACTTGCCAAAGCTGTGCATTTCGTCCAATCTGGACTAAGGGACGGGTCTCTGCTTGCAGGATCCACTCACTCATCAGCTCCACCCACTGGTTCTCTGTCTACATGCGCTTAGTGAGCTCATGCGCCATGTGACTGGTGGGGATCACTTTCCCCACATCCCCAGCACTGGCCCTTATCCGGTGTCAGAATGGGAACTCAGGAGCTCAGTCAGCAGGAAGGAAGAGGCTTGGAGCTGGGGATCAGCTGTGCCCATTGGGTAAGGAGGCTGTGCTGAGGTGGAGGTGGGGCAGACTAGGAGGAAGCACAGGCTGGCATGTTGGCAGGTGGCAGAGCGGAGCTTGTGTGCGTGGGTGGAGTAGCGCTGCCAATAGATTTGGAGACTCAGTCTTTGCCTGGGATGGGGAGGAGTCGAGGTCTGAGAAAACTGGCAGAGCCATGACAGGACTGAGTCCCAGAGGGGTTAGGCCGGTTATCCAGGGGACCTCGGGGACTTCGAGGCAGGGGCCCTTTCATATCAGAGCTGGAGGTTTTACTTCCTTAATTCTCGCCTAATATTCTTGCCTTATTTTCCAAGATAAAAGGTCCCATTTGACGATACCTTCAATATAGTAGGGCAACACGAGTAAGGAGTGATTGCAAATGACGGAGCAAAGGGAAAACAATGAACATGAAATGGATTGATTAGCGAAGCTACGCACACAATGTCGGCTGGGGCGTGAGCGGGGAGGAGCTTGGTCCCCAGAGCTTGTCCTCTTTTCCCCTTGGGAATCCTACTACCACGTGAACTAGGCTGGGTTAGCCTGCTGGGTGATTGCAGACACGTCGCCGCGTCTCCGCCCACACCGAACCGGTCACCAGACATGTAAGTAAGGCCATCCCACATCATCCAGCTGTATCTGAGTTGGCCGAGATGGGAAACACTGCCTAGTCGACACAGAGAATCATGAAGGAAATACATGTATGTTATTTTAGGCCACTAATTTTGGGGTGGTTTGTTATAAAACAAAAGCTAGCTTATACATTTAGCCACCGTGCTCTTGAGCAGCGGCAAGCCGGAGTTTATCTCACAAAAGGGTTGACGTGAAAAAAACCTTAAATGATAGAGGGGTTTTCAGGGCAAGATGGAGTTTTGTAATGACAGTCATGGAAGAGTAATAGCAAATAATAGTCAACATCAAGCACTATGGGTCAGATACGAAGCTAAGAGGTTTACATGGGTTATTTCATTATGAAGAAAGATACTATTATTATTTCCACTGCACAGATGAGCAAACTGAGGTTCAGGGGACAGTGAGTTACATTACAAAATTATGGAGCTTGGAAAGGGGAAGACTTAGGGTATAAATCCTGAGTGTGTCAAACTGCAGAACCAAACTTCTTAAACACTAACTTCGCGGTCTCTAGCCTAGGAGCGTCTGCAAGTGGCAATTGCACAAATACACGTGGAAGAACCAGAGAGCAGAGCCAAAACAGAGTTCGCCACCCTCTCCTTTACGTCACATCTCTGATTTCTGTGTAAACGCAGTGAACCAAAGCATTTGTTTCTACTACCTGCTAAAATCCCAATAAACGGCAGCAAAAATTAAACTCAAAGTAAGGAGCGGAAGAAAACAATAAAGATCAAAGCAGCTATCAATGAAATAGAAAAACAAACAGGAAATCACTAAAACCAAAAGCTGGTTCTTTTGGATCAATAAAATCGATAAACGTCCGGTCAAACTGATTTGAAAAAGAGAATTAATTAGCAATATTAGGAATGAGAGGTGAAACCTCTATAAATTCCA
This sequence comes from Carollia perspicillata, assembly GCA_004027735.1. Lineage (NCBI taxonomy): Eukaryota > Metazoa > Chordata > Mammalia > Chiroptera > Phyllostomidae > Carollia > Carollia perspicillata. The sequence goes on along the minus strand of PVKM010030167.1, from coordinate 12,207 downwards.
CAGATAGTTAAAGGGAATATTATGAACAACTTTATGCCAGTAAAATTTAAAACTTAGATGAAATAAGTAAAATATATGAGCTATACAAATTACCAACATTTACTCAAGAAGAAATAAACCAAATGGCCCTTAGGTCTCTTTAAAAATTGAAATTGTTGTTAAAAACCTCACGCAGAAAACTTGAGGTGCAGATGGCTTCATTGGTGAAATGTTTGAATTCTATCAAACATTTAAGGAAGTAAACAATCTAAACTCTTTGAAATATTGAAAAGGAGAGAATGTTTTCCAACCCGTTCTATGAGCCCAAATTACCTTAATACTGAACTAGACAAAAATAGTACAAAAAAGAAAACTATAGGCCAGTATCTCTCATGAGTATAGTTGCAAAAATTCTAAACAAAATTTTAGGAAATTTAATCCAGCAATATATTAAGGGCTAATACATTATGACCAAGTAGGATTTACCCCAAGAATGTGGGGTTGGTTTAACATTAAACAAATCAGTCTATTCAATTTGCCATATTTATACACTAAAAAATAATAACCAGCCCTGGCTGGTGTAGCCCAGTGGATTGAGCATGGGCCTGTGAAGCAAAGGGTTGCCGATTCGATTCCCAGTCAGGGCACATGCCTGGGTTGCAGGCCAGGTCCCCAGTAGGGGGCACATGAGAGGCAACCACACATTGATGTTTCTCTCCCTCTCTTTCTCCTTCCCTTCCCCTCTCTCTAAAAATAAATAAATAAAATATTTTTAAAAATAACCATATGATTATCTTAGTAGATGCAGAAAAAGCACTTGACCAAATGTCCATTTGTGGTGAAAAAATCTCAGAAAACTAGAAATAGAAGGTAATTCCCTCAATCTGATTTAACGGCATCTACAAAAAACCTACAGCCAACATCATACTTAACGGTGAACAACTGAATGCTTTCTACCCTGGGACTGAGAAAATGACGTCCACGCCACTTCAGTTTAATATTGTACAGAAGTTGCTAGCTAGTACAGCAAGGCAAGAAAAGAAAATAAAAGACATACCGACAGGAAAGGGAGAAATATAATTGTCCTTTTTATAGCCTATGTGTCTATGTAGAAAATCCTAAAGATTCACCAAAGAAAGCCACTAGAATTCATGATTTTAACAAAGTCACAGAATATAAGGTCAAAAACATCAATTTTATCACTCTATTAGCAATGACTAATTGAACATGAAATATGAAATACTTGGATACAACTTACTGAAATGTGTCTAATATCTATACACAAAGTTATATTGCTGAGGGAAATTGAAGATCTAAATGCATGAAGAGATCTGCAGTGTTTGTGAACTGGATGATGTGGTATCATTAAGATAGCAACTCTTCACATTTATAGGTTCAGAGAAACAGTGGGCAGGCTATCTGAGGCAAGGGGCACTCCAACGGGAAAACCATGAGTCTGTCTCTGTGGCTCTACCTCCAACACGCGCCTCCATTCGTCAGCAAGCCGTTCTTTAAGGCTTGGCCATTCCAGGTCTCGCACAACCAGCACATTTGCATTGGGAGGCATTCCTTGGTCACTGGAGCCCCTTGAGACCACCCAGCCATTCAGGACATCTCCCAGCTTGATGGCTCTCAGGACATCATCTGATTGTGGCTTAGGAGTGACAGTCTTCTTGGGCTCTTTGTCCCTTGAAGGAATTCCTAAGTGAATTTCCTATATCCTATACCTAAAGTAGAAACTCCAAGACGCTCTCCTCTGTGGTGATCCCCTCCAGACACTCTCTCCTCTCTGCTCTGCCACTGGGACACTGCTATTGTTTGACTTGGAGTGACTCTGGACTGCCTCTCTTGTCTCCCCCACATCCCAACCTTGCCCCCCGGCAATCCAGTCCCTCTTTACCACAGTTTATCCACCAGGGTGGGTGTGAGGAGCTAAAAGTTTCATCTGATCTTCTTGCACCACGGGCCTTATATGAACCATGACCAGCATCTCAGGGCCCCCTGGCCTTCCTTGCTCAAAGCTGAGGAGGCAGAGAAAGGCCTATCCAGGATGGGGACTGAGTTCGTGATCAACTTGCCTTCTGACCCGCCTCAGGGTGTCTTTCAAAGAGCTGAGCAGCATTGGCTTAGCCTGAACATAGGTGGTTGAGAGAGAAAAGTGGACTGGGGAAGGGACAGTGGTTGGGTCGCTCAGCTGAACAGTTTTCTGGATTTGAGGACCTTGGGAGAGAAGCTCTACCTTTGCTGTACCCCAGACCCTACCCTCTGAGCTCGTAGTGCTCAGCCTGGTAGTGTTCAATGTGTTCGTAGTGTTCAATGCCTGGTCCGGGGAGGAAAGCTTCCAAGGGGTAGTGTTCCTGATTTATTGAAGTGCCGAATCTCCTGTTTCCAAGTAGCTACAGAGCTTCACAGGAAGGGGCAGTGTATGCCCTACACATCTACAGAGCTCCTGCTGGAGACGGCCACCCAACTTCTTGTCCCAGTGAATCTTTAGGGCTCTCCCTTGAATCCTTTGATAAGCTATTTCTTGAGTGACACGCTTGACATAAAGTCATGTTCTGTCTCCTCAGAGGCAGGCCCTAGGTGTCTCATAGGGCAGCTTTCTAAATCCCTAGCCTATTTGGTGGCTTTTCCTTGGGCTGTGCTCCAGACTTGGTAGGTGACTCTCTTGCTGGCACTTTGCCTGGTGGGCCTCCTGTGTGGAAACTTCCTGGATGCCTCAGTGTCCTCTGTCCTTGGTTCTTTCTTGCTGCTTGGACCCCCACCACAGGGGGCTGTGCAGATCTGTGTTTGCCCTTTAGCCGAGAAACCCCTGCTGGTTTGCTCTGGACAAAGGTCTTTCAAAGGTGGTGCTCCAGGTGCTACCAGATCTTGTTGCTACTATTAAATTCTCCAACAGGTATGAAGCTGGGTACCTGGGGCCGGAAGGCAATGGGACACTGAGGAATGCTGAGAGCTAAAGGATTAAAGATGTCCTGAGATATTCGGACCGAAAGAGGGCAAACACCACAAATGTTCCAGCTGCTTCTGTAGTAAGTGGCGATCCAGGGGTTGAATTTCCCTTGGGATGGGGTGTAGGGAAGGACACTCCACAGGTCCTAATCTGGGCCGAGAGAGTGGGAGGGAAATTGAAGATGGGCCTGAAGTAGGGCTGGGAGTGGGGCAGCATTTGGGGTAAGAATGGGCTGTACCTTGGGATGGGGCAGGGGTTGGAAATGTGTGGAGATTTTTTAGCCTGAATATGGACTGATCCTATTAGGGAATCCAATGAATAAGACAAGGGGAGATGCTAGAAGGGAATCAACCACCAGAAACCAGGGCAGTAGCCCCAGGGACTCACCGTACAGAGAGGGGAGGCCCTGGGAGAGCTGGCTCCATCCGCGCTGCTTCCACCCGTTGGCTCCCAGGCCATCTGTCTATCCTTCCTACTGGGGGCGCACCACCACACGGGGGCCTCTGATGAAATAAATACACTGCATCCTGCGGGATGGCAGTCTGTCCTCTCGGGGTGTTGGCTCAGAGATGGTGTATCAGTGTGCCTTTGGAAAGGCATCTCCACATTCTCTGAGGCTGGCCGCCTCTGGATACAATCTGTGGTGTCAGGCAGTGCACCCCTTGACCATGGCTTTACTCCCATACCTCGTTCCCTGGGAATTGAGTCTCTGGTCATGTGCTGTGCTCAGTGGGATCATCCACGCTTGTGGGTCAGGCAATCCTTATGGTCATAGGGTGTCACAAGTACCAGGATGAAGATAATGGGAATCGTATTAGAAGAACAGAGGATGTCCATTTGCAATAGTAGGCAAGGTGAGTGGTAAAGCAAGGGGAAGGAGAAAGGATTCTGTAGAATCAGAACGTTAATCTTGTTCTGTCATCTTGGATAGAGGCTATCCACTTTCAAAGTCTGCAGATTCTGGAAAGTTCCTAAGAATTCTCAGTCTGAGGTATGTCTTTTCAGTTAGCAAATAGGTGTCCAAGGATTAACACTTCTGAGTTTTATGCTATATCGATTCCTAACAGTGGTGGATAAGATTCTTTCCATTGAGGCTCAAGGGCAGTGTTCCCCTGATGGCTTTCCAGAAGCCATATCTTCATATTTCAGATCCTGCAGAGGCTGTTTAGGAGGGTATTTTGGAGGCATAAAAGCAGGGGGAAAAAGTTTCAGCTGCTTTTCCTTCTTGCGTGCCTATTTCTCCCACCAGTATCCCCAAGGATGGGAGCCATTTCACAGTCATTCTGCCTTCCTTCTTCTCCTCCAGAGGCCCACACAGGGCCGGGTGCAGGTAAATATTTTAAAAAACAACAACAGAATGTTGAACAGAACATCATTGTGCCCACCTTCCTCGCAGTGGGCTCGCTCTCAGCCAGCAGCCACTCGTTCTTCCCACGTCTCCAGCCCGGGGGATCTGTGCTGTGGCATGCACTGCTTCGGTCCTGAGAGGTTGGCCGCGTTCCAGGGCAGTGCTCGCCGCCTGACGAAGCCAGAGGAATGCCTGCAGCCGATGACCACATTCCCATCCAGTGTGCGAATGGGGGTGAAATCACTGCGGTTCTCAGTGGGGAGTCAGACGCCATGACCCGGGCCCCACCCGGAAGATGCCGGCCAGTGCACTAACAGAAACAGATTTTCCAGCATGCAGACTCCTTGCATCTTACTCTGTCCAGGGACCTTACCGTGGGAGTATAGCTTTATCTTTTCCTTTGACTTCCAGCATTGCGAGACTGCGTTTGTAAGAAAAGGTTTTCTCACATCCTCGCTGGCTCAATGGCAGAATGGGCTGTGTGGGAAGTTATGAGTTCCCTGCCTGGGGCGCTGGATAACTAATTGGCAGAGATGTTGTGGAGGTGGGGAGGAGGACTCCCAGGCCCAAGATGCTATGAGTCTTCGGTGCCCATTGTCCCTAGGACGCCACCAGAGGTACACAATCTGATGCAGGTTTCGCAATGCAGCTTTGAGGTTAGTGATGCAAGTCCATTCAGGAGAAAACTGTGGCGGGGGAGATGTCCCGCAGGCTGCTGCTGGGGCTTACGGGGCCTGACTCACGCTTCACAGCCCCTGCCAGCATTTCAGAGGGAAGCGATGTTGTCTCTCATCCTTCCTCCCCTCATCCCCTAAAGGTAGGCGCATGGTCGTCAGCTCTCCCCTCTTTCATTTCACACAAACCCCTTGGGAAATCTCAACCACACCCCTGGCTTTAACCCCTACCTCTGTGATGATAAATCCTAACTCTGTGCTTCCAGCCTTGACCTCATCCCTTAGCAACAGACCCATATAACCAGCAGTTTACTGGATAGCGCCATCTCATCACCCTACATCTCAAAAACAGTGTGTACTCAACTGGGATGTTTTCTCCTGTCCTCAACCATGACACCCGCACAGAAACCGTCCTCCATCTCCATCCTTAAGTCTGCTTCTACCTGGCGTCCTCATCCTGGGTATTCTACCCCTACAGTGCCTTTCCCGCAACCCTTGGGGTTTATTATTTTTTTAAGTTTATTTTTCAACTATAGTTTGCATTCAATATTATGTTGCATCAGTATCAGGTGTGCAGCATAGACAGTGCCTTTTGAAAAAGAAATCGGCCTTTTTTATTCTAGCTGTATTGTCACTGATCCATTACCTTCTGCCGGGCCTTACTGACTGGCCTCCCTTAGTGGGAGCTCCCTTTCCTAAGCCCCACACTCTGTGCAGCTGCCGGAATGACTCTCCTTCAGCCGAGGGGGGATCGTGCACTCCTCTCCAAACAAATAGGCATAAAACATTAAAAGACTGCCAGTACCAAGTGTTGGCGAGGATATAGAGCAACCAGAACTCCCATGCATTCCTGGTGAGTGTACAGATGGACAGAAAACGTTGGAAAACCAGCAGTGTCTATTCAAGTAGATATGTGCACAGCTTATAAGCCAGCCGTTTCATTCCTAGAAGTGCACCCAGCAGACGTGCACCCGTAAGAGCAGCAAAGGGTGTGTGCGAGAAGGTTGACGGCCCCCAGCTGCAAACCGCACATGCGCATTGATCATAGTAATACATTCATGAAATGGGATATTAGCAATGGTAAAGAACAAACTAAATTTATGTATAGCAACATAGATGAGTCTTGAACAGTACGTTGAGTGAAATGAGCCAAACACAAAACACAGGGAAAACTAATTTATGGTATCAAAGTCAGGATAGTGGCTTCTCTTGAGCCTGGGGAGTTCCTGAAAGGGAGCAAAGGAGATTCCTGGAGTGTTAGTAATGACTTGTATCTTTATCGGGCTATTTACATAGGTGTGGTCAGTTTGTGAAAATGTTTGCATTTTATGTATGTTATACTTCAATAAAAAGTTTATAAAAACATGCCTATGCACACATACATACCAAAACAAAATTCTTCTCATGTTCTTGGTACGCAGAGGAAACATTTCCAAACCTAGCAGAAATTCAGTGTTTTCCATGATGCAACCCAGCCTACCAGGCCGCCTCCTCCCCACCTGTGGCCTGTGGGCCATCTACAGTGGATGGCCCCCCTTTCTCCTCACACATCTCACATACCTCACACGGCCCTTGCTTTGGCAGTTCCTTCAGCCTGGAATTGCTTTCTCTATCTGGCTCTGTGCTGAAAATGCCACCTCCTCCGTGAAGCCTCCCCTGACTTCTCAGACCAGACAGATCTCTCCTTGTGTCGTATTTCCATGGTGCGCTGCTTTTCCCTCCCTGGTGGCTCTTAGCTCTCTCTGCCTGCATGTGTTTCCTTGACTGGAGAAGAACCTCTGAGCTGTAGGAACAGTGTCTCATTCATCTATGTCAAACCCCCTGGAGACAGTGCCGTGCCTGCTACTGTACTTGAGCTAATGAATGTTTCACAAGTGATTGAATGCGTGCTCTGAGTTAAGCAGAGGTTGGTACTGCCAGAAAGCCAAGACACCCAACATGCCCGCGAGAAAGCTTTTGCCGAGAGCAGAGTCCCTTTGGAAGTAAACACGTCCTGCAGTCCTTTATTGGCTGCTGACAGCCAACGAGATGTAAATGTGTTGTGCAGCGTTGTGGGTGTGTCCAGCTTGACTGGGTGAGACCGAGCAGCCCCGCAAACACGAATAAGCCGTGCAAATATGTGGTTAAAGACCATGTCGCTCCGTGTCAATCCTTAATCCCACGTAATTAGCAGACAGAAAATTGGTGGAAGAATGGGTGGTGCTGATGGATGTGCCATCACTGGGGTGAAGCTAATGATCCTCTATGGATTAAGACCCACCCTCCACAAGTGTTGATGGCTCCTATTTGAAATGCTCCTTTTGAAAGGGCTTAGAGCGAAGGTGTCAGGAGCAGGGTGTTGGCATCAGTGCTCATTTTCTGGGCTGCTTCCATGAACGGTGGGTGGATGGGCCCCACTTCTGCCAGCCTAGCGCATGCAGCTGTGAGTCTGCACTGCTCCTGACTTGGTGGGTAATCTTGAGTATGTCCTTTCTGCACTCTTGGTTTTACTATATTTGTCTAATGGCAAAGGGTGGGAGGGATGGGGTGGGTCTATTGATTCAAGAACCCATTGTAGACCAGAGTTTCCCCACTCTGCTTTTGTTGTTGTTGTTGTTGTTCGTTTTGGCTATATCAGAGGCATGGTTAGCTAGCCCAGATGGTCGAGTGCTGTGGGGTGAAAGCAGACATCTGAGATGTGGACTGACAGTGTCTTAGGAGACCTGAGGCAGGGCCAGCTAAGTGTCCACCAGGAAGTGCACATCTGGTTCCGCCGGGCTGAGTCATCACTGGGAAGTGGCTGGGCAGCCAGTGACTCCATTTCCCAGGAGTCTTTGCACTGAGCTGGAGACTTGGGAGTGGCTCTCACCAATGGAAGGGGAGTGTAAGTGACGGTGTCACTTCCGGGCTGAGCCAGGAAGAGGATGCTTTCTTCGTGCTCTGTCTGCCCTGTTGCTGTCTGTACTTACAGTAAGATGGAAACCCAGGGCATGGCCGAGCCTTGAGACAGCCAGGGGCTGAGGTCCCTGAAATGCCACGCAGAGCAGTCGTCCTGGCAGTCAACAACTCTCTAGATGGGCTGTTTGCGAATGGGAAAGAAAATCCCATTGTGCCCAAATTTCAAAATTCTGGGGTTTATTTGTTACAGAGGTGAGAGGTCCCTAATTGACCAGGTAATCAGGGAATTAGATTTTTCCAAGAAGCTGATACTCAGAGATAGAAAGGGAAATTCATTTACAGTCCACAAATATTTACTAAGCACCCTCCTGGTATCAGGTACCATGTCAGGTGGCTGATTTGAGATAAAACGAGTCCATGTAGGGAAGCTATCAAATGAATCCTAGGTGGTTTGCATGCAGATATTGCAAAACGAAGAAGGTAGCCTGTGAATGACTAAAGGGTAGTCAACAGTGATTTATATCAGACTACATCTGGCACACAGTAGGTGCTTAATAAGTTGAAATTTCTACACTGGTAAACTCCTATGTGCCAGAACAATGTTAGACAGTAGGAGTGCAAAGTGTGTAAGGCACTGCCCTGTCCTCAAGGCGCTCGCCACGTAGGGCTGTGGTTCTTCCCAGCGGATACCTTTAATACTTAGTGGGCATTTGGCATTGCCTGGAGACATTTTTGGTTGTCACAGCAGGGTGGAGGGAAGGAGGGGGAAGGTAATGGCATCTAGTGGGTGGAGGCCAGAGATGGTGCCAAATGTTCTATAACGCATAGGACAGTCCCCTATAATAAAACATTACCTAGCCCCAAATCTCAGTGGTGCTGAAGCTTAAAAACTCTGGTTATTGGACTCCCAAGAACTGAGGAATAGGGAGATGAAACCATGAGGGTCTCCAAGCTTACAGAGCCAAGCAGCCAAGGTAGCACTCTTATGGGGTAACAAAGATCCATTTCTCCTGGGGGATTCTGTAAGGGCCTGCGGGGGCGGGGGGCATTGGATGTGAGTGGGCTATAGGTTGGACTGCCCTGTGGGACACACAGGGAGACGAGGGCACCCAGGGACCAGCACTGAGCAACTTGCCAAAGCTGAAGGAGATCAGCCCCAACTCCAGCTGCGGATTCTGTCAGAACAGGCATTGGCTGGGAGTGACTGGGAGAAAGGGCGTGAAGATGTTTTGTAAAGGGTACAGTTTTGGCCACGACAGTGGTTATTCTTAGATGAACTAGATGTTGGAGGGTGGTTCAGACTTAGAAGTTTTAACCATTTAAACTCCTGTATAATGATTTTGTCTTCAGAAGTTCTCCTCTGGTGACAGCTGTGTGCATGGTGACCCTGGAGTCAGTCGCACATGCTGGCAGCCCTGGGTTCAACAAACTTCGCCTGTCACATTTGACAAACCATCAAGAGAATGGAGCTTAAAGGAAGCTCTACATGAAACTAGGTGTGAAGGAATGAGAACGGGACTGGAATTGGAAGTCGGAGGCTAGTTTGAGGCTGTTACCATAGGTGGTTAGGTCATGACTTCTCTGAGCATCAGTTAGTAAGAAATTTATTATAGACATGGTGCCCACAACTTCTGAATTCAAACCCGGTGCTCTTTGAAAAAAAGGTTTTGGTGAAATATATAATCCATATTAAAGAGGGAATTGATACAATATACATCATGATCATGATCATGACCATCATCATCATCATGATCAAATGAACATTTCTGAACCTGCTACCCAGCTTAACAGATCAGAATGTTGTCATAGATCCTCTAGTATTCCTCTCCCCTCTTATTTCCTCATTTCTCCCAGCCCAAGACCGTCACTAACAAGAGTTTGGTGCTGATCATTCACATGTATTTCTTTATAGTTATACCACATTGGTGTGGAGGGCTGGCATTCTGCCAGTGGCTCAGGTACAGCATTTCCCAGTGTTCACAGCGAGTGTCTGTCTTGGTTGGCTGGGTGTCCACTCTGATTGGCTGGTGTCTGTGCTGACTAGCCAGCAACTATTTCTGATGTCACTGCTATATGTGTAAATCCCTAAACAGGAATGGTTGAATCCATTTAACACTTTTTGTGAACAGAATCAAGGAATGTATTCCTTGGTGACTTCTTTTTTATGTTCAATATATGGTTTTTAAGATTCATCTTGTTGACGTTTGTAGCTGTAGCTCATTCATTTTCACTTCCAAGTAGTATTGCATTGCATGAAAATACTACAATTTAATTAAGCATTCTGATGTTGATGGACATCGGTGGGTTTTTCAGTTATTTACTATCATGAACATACTGCCATGAATTTTCATGTGCGTGTCTTCTGGCATATGTGTGCAAGATGTGCTGCATCTGTATGTATGCCCCCTTTTCCACACCTGACTGTATTTCGAGCCTCCCTTACAGTCTCTTTTCATTAACCTCATCAGAAGTGTCTGTTTTACAACAGGGGAGTGGGAGGAGGTCGGCCGGGAGAAGGTACAGAGAATGAGTAGCATAGACGGTGGGGAGAAAATAGACAGGGAGAGAGCAGGAGTAGTGTGGGAAATGTAGAAGCTAAAGAACTTATGACACATGGACATGAACTAAAGAGGGGGAGTGTGGATGGGAGGGGGTGTGCAGGGTGGAGGGGAATGAAGGGGGGAAATGGGAGAACTGTAATGGCATAATCAATAAAATAAAAAAAAGTGTCTGTTTTATTAAACTTTTAGAAAATAGGCATTTTAACCTTCATTGATATCTCTATATTGTATTTTTATATTTTGTTGACTTTTTTCTTACCTTTTTCTTTGGATTTATTATTGTCATAATTTCTAATGCCAGAATGCTTAGCTAGTTAACTTTGAGCACTTCTTTTTATGGTAAATATTGAGGCTATAATTTCCTCTCTAATTATTACATCAGCTCTATCACTCAGAATCTGATATACACTATTTTAGTTATGGTTTGATCTTAAATAAAGTATCTTATAATTCCCATGAAAACTTCTTCTTAAGAAGTCTTAAAATTCTAAGATGTTTAGAATTGTTTTATTTTTAATTTTTTAAATATATTTTATTGATTATGCTATTACAGTTGTCCCATTTCCCCCCTTCATTCCCCTCCACCCTGCACACCCCCTCCCACCCACACTCCCCTCCTTTAGTTCATGTCCATGTGTCATAAGTTGTTTAGCTTCTACATTTCCCACAATACTCTTGTCCTCTCCCTGTCTATTTTCTCCCCACCGTCTACGCTACTTATTCTCTGTACCTTTTCCCACTCTCTCCTCCTCCCACTCCCCTGTTGCTATCCCTCCATGTGATCTCCATTTCTGTGGTTCTGTTCCTGTTCTAGTTGTTGCTTAGTCTGCTTTTGTCTGAAATTTTCTCAACACATAGGTTATTTAGTTCTTCCTTCTGGTTATTGATGATTCCTGACTTAAATATGCTGTGGTCAGAGTTCATAGTCCGACACCAATCCTTTGAGGCTTGTTTTATGGATTAGCACCTGTTTGATACTTATAAATGTTCCATGTGTGCTAACAAAGAATGTGTTTTCTCCTATTGCTGGGTGCCATATTCCATAAATGACCTTAGGCTTATTCATTGAGCTGCTTAAGTATTTCCTATGTTTACTGATATTTTTGTTTGCTTGATCTGTTATTATTGAGAGAAATGTGTTCACTGTGATGATGTATTTGTTAAAATTTCTCTTAGTTTTGCCAACTTTTGCTTTCTGTATTTTAAAGCTCTGTTGTTAGGTACATACAAGTTTAGAATCATTATCTTCCTTGTGATTGAAAAGTTATTATTATGAAGTGACCCGCCATATTTCTAGTGAGGTTTTTTTTCCCCATGAAATGCATTTGTCTGATAGTATCACAGCAACACAAGGTTTATTTTTTTAACCTAACATATTTTATATTAAAACATAATACTTTTAGGTTATTTAGATTCACGTGCACTTGTAAGAAATAATATGGAGAGATCCTGTGTACCCATTACCCAATTTCCCCATTAGTAATATCTAATAAGAACAATAGTATAATTGCACAACCAAGATAGCAACATTGATTTAGTCAGGATACAGAACATTTAAATCACCGCAAGAATCCCTCCTGTTGTGTGTTTATATCTGCACTCACTTCACTCCCCACCTGCACCCTCTAACACTTGGCAGCCACTAAGCTGTACTCCATCACTATAACTTTTCAAGAATGTTATATAATGAAATCATGTAGCATGTCACCTATTGGATTGGCTTTTTTCCACTCAGCATAATTAACTGGAGATTATCTAAGTTGTGTGTGTTGATAATTCATTCTTTTTATTGTTAAGTAGTATTCCATCATATGG
>PVKM010030166.1:0-17416 GCA_004027735.1 Carollia perspicillata | reverse complement strand
ATGTCAGAGACCTACACCCTAGATAAGATATTAGTAGCCATTTCTCATACAGAAAACACATCTTTCTACTGATATTCCGATTTTGAAAAAGCATAAAGCCAATTTGATGGCAAGTATGGATGTGTGTTATTTTACCACCAGTCAGATTAAATGGAACAGCCTCAATAGTTCCAGCAAGTACTATTATGCTGTAAATAAAAAGTTCCACGAACGGCAGGGCTAAGCCAGGGACAATTCCCTCTCTACTGAAAGACTGGACTCGTGGGTGTCCAGTACCATGCTGAGAACACTCACAGAAGCGCTCTGTGGGATTAGAAATAGCCTCAGCATGACCAATATAATTTCTCCTTTCCACAAGAAAAATCACACAACAAGTATGAGCCAAAGACAAATACTTAATAAGAAGGATGAAGCCATGCTTCTTCAAATAATATATTTGTATTTGGTAAACATACCTTATCCAATACAATTATGTACATTGGTGATCCAAGTCACATGGGGAACATTTCATACAATTCAGAGGATTCTAAGAGTTTTAAGAATATAATAATATTAATTGTTATTTGATTCATAATGCTATTTTCAGGGCATAGGTAAAATTTAGCTGGTTGACTATAAACTTCAGTGTTCAGATTAATTTCATATATGTTCTTAATATTTATTTATTTATTTATTTATTTATTTATTTATTTATTTATTTATTTATTTATTTATAGAGAGAGGGGAGGGAGGGAGAAAGAGAGGGAGAGAAACATCAACATGTAACTAGTTGCCTCTCACATGCCCCCACTGGGGACCCGGCTCATAACCCAGGCATGTGCCCTGACTGGGAATTGAACTGGTGACCTTTTGATGAACAGCCTAAGCTCAACCACTGAGCTACAACAGCCAGGATAAATTAATTTTACCTTAAGTATGAAAAATTTCCATATTATATGTTATAGCCCAGGAAAAGAACTGGTTCCATGTTTGCTCCTCTGCACTAAGTCATAAATAAATATTTACTAAGAGCTATTAAAAATTATTTTTTATCTAAAAGACTTTCAATGCTGTGTTCCAATTCCATATGAAGAGAGTTTAAGTCAGGCAGTGAAAGACAAGTACCATATGATCTCAACTATAAGTGGAACCTAATCAAGAAAACAAACAAGTGCCTTGGCTGGTGTAGCTCGGTGGATTGAGTGCAGGCCTGTGAACCAAACAACTGCAGTTCGATTCCCAGTCAGGGCACATGCCTGGGTTGCAGGCCAGTTCCCAGCAGGGGATGCATGAGGGGCAACCATACATTGATATTTCTTTCCTTCTCTCCTTCCCTTCCCCTTTAAAGATAAATAAATAAAATCTTTATAAAATAGAAAACAAACAAGTGAGCAAAATAGAACCAGTGACACTGAAATAAAGAACAAACTGACAGTGACCAGAGGGGAGGTGGAGAGGGATAATAGGGTAAAGAAGGGGAAAGGTCAAGGAACATGTATAAAGGACCCATGGACAAAGCCAAAGGGGAGTAAGACTGAGGGTGGGAGGTGGGGATGGGTGGGTAGGGGAGAAGTGGTGGCTGAAAAGTGGAGACAACTGTACTTGAACAACAATTAAATAAGTAAGTAGGTAGGTGAGTAAATAAATAAGTAAATAAAATTACAAAAAAGAAGTGTTAGCTGATATAAATTTGGTTTGTTTACTTTATTTGAGCCACTGTAGGTCTCATTTTCTCTAGTTTCTTGTTTGGTGAGATGTGATAAGGTTTAGAAATAGATAAGAAAATGTGGCTGATATAAAAATTCATTAAAATTTTCATAGACTATTCCAGGCTTGACTATTAGGGATAAAAATAAAAACAGACAAGGAAAGGACATGGTAATCGAGACTGTGGCAGAACACATCTCATATATCATTTACACTGGGATATACGTGTTTTCTCTCACTTGGTTATAACATACCACAATATTATGAGTTGAGTATGCATGTTTGGAGACAGAAACTTTGGGGATCATAATGAAGCAGGAATGATGATCTGTAACTAATAGCACTGAAAAATTAAAGTTAGCTAAGTACTTTTTAATCTATTCTGATCAATAATTATTTAATATACATTAACTTTATAATAATTATTATTATTATAACCATTCACGCAACAAAAATTTTAGAGTATTTATGATGTGTCAGCCTTTGATCTGGGTTTGGAGACCACAACAGTCAAAGAACAGAAAAATTGTAAATCACAAAAACATTTGCATAGAAATCATCTCACTAAGTCAATAACCCAAGAGACCAGACAGAGAGAGAAATGTGTAGGGACATAGGTCATAAACCAGGGATATCTGTAATAAACAAGAAGGTTTGATGAGGAAGTGGAATATGTGTAAATGTAGTTATATGCGCATTTATTGAGAATAAGATTACACACCCTGAGTTATATATAATGGGCATTTAAATTTCCTGAACATCATTATTAAAAATGAGACCTAATATGCATGCCGGAGTTGCTTAGGAGAAGTGAAATATCATGAAATTAGAATTTTGTTTATATCATGTCTCCCAGTTGATCCTTTTATTGGTCTTAATTTTAGATGAGTGTGTGCATGTGTATGGGTGTGTAGCATTTATTGAACTTTATATGCTAAGCACAGTAGCATGGAGTCTGTTGTAAATGGATGTGATCATATTAGGATCTATTTTTATTTCCTTATTACAAAAAAGAAAATATGTGTATGAGTGCCTCCCGCTAGACTTCAAACCCATGTTTTCTATCTGCAGACCTAACATTTTATTTGATATTCCAAAGCTAGCCCAAAGCAGATTTCCTATTAGAAAATTCTTAAAAATAAGCAAAAAAAAACAAGCATTATTTTTAAAACAGAAAATAATTATATATCACAACTTTATCATTTACTAAATTAAAGTCCCTCTAATGTAAAACCTTTGATTGTCACTGTCACAGATTCTCATCTTACATCAACCACCTTCTTTGATTTATTCATTTAGTTATTCACGAACAACTGTTTTTTAAACTGAGAATCTGCTGC
Source organism: Carollia perspicillata (assembly GCA_004027735.1). NCBI lineage: Eukaryota > Metazoa > Chordata > Mammalia > Chiroptera > Phyllostomidae > Carollia > Carollia perspicillata. The sequence goes on along the minus strand of PVKM010030166.1, from coordinate 14,390 downwards.
ATTGTTACAGATAGTCATTCATAAAAGTTTCTAAATCTCACATAAAACGTAGAGACCTCTTTCATGAATTTGGAAGTCACTTCAAAGTGAACTGGGAAGGATCTGAATGAAAGCACTTACACTGTCACTCCTGTGGCTGTCCCACAGCAGCAAACACTAACACGGCCCATCCTCAATGCACTTGTGTGTCCCCAGCCAGTTCCTCTGGGGCAGGAAATCATTTGTTTCAAAAAGAGTTTTTGCAATCCCTTCTCCCAACAGAAACCTTGAGGTTTCTCTGTGGTCTTTCCACAAAACAGTGTTTTCACAGTGCTCTTCATTTTTAATAAATATTAGCCAGCAGAGCTCTCCGGGCAGGTTCCCTGTGGTCTTAAGCCTGTGCAAGGGGATGCATGCGGACTTCTGCGAACCCCCCTCTGGGTATGTGGATGTGCTGAGGGTTTATTGGAATGCCTTATAGGAAAAGAAATGCTGCCAGCAATTTTGGTGACTTCTAGACTGAATTTATTCCTACCACATTGTTGCGAATAACAATTTTAAACTGATTTTGCAATTCCTAGCAGCTTTATTTTACATGGTTGATCTCTGACAGGATGAAATATCTTGATCACTGAAAAAGTACACATTTTCCATATGTTGCTTTAAAAAATTCATACGTATATTCACCAAGGTAAAAGTTTGGACAGTATTGGTGCATGAGCTTGTTATCTAATTCCATAAATGGCTAAGGGGATAATGTCCAATGTAACCACTCATTCACCAAAAGGGTCTGACAGTTCAGAGAGAAAGGTTGATATCTATGATGTGGTAAGCAACGATAAAGTGTTATAATTTATGGAACCTTGAAACTAACAGCTCATTCTTTTGAATCAAATTTGTTATTTCTTTCAGGTAACCCCAAGCCATTAGGGAATGCAAAGCCATCATTTGGCCATTGTTGTGGCCACATAAGTCTTTTCAAATAAAGAATCTCTGAAGAAGAATTTGCACATTTATCCAGGTATCTGTTTTGCATTTCTATAGGCTGTTTTATGTGCACAGTTTTGTACCATATTTTTCTGAAAACTAGGTTCCCTATACAGAATGATATACGTCCATTTTTTTTTATATCACAAGTTAATTTTCACTCCATAGGAATAAGTATTTTCCTTACCTGTATTATTCTAAGATTTTTTCAAACAACTTCATTTTCAAAATTATAACATCTTCTCCCAATAATATGAATAGTAAAATCACTACATGTATTTATCACTATTAACGTTAATATCTTTATCCTTATATTCCATGTTCCCAGCCCACTTCCTGAGAGATATAGAAAGCCAATGGTCCTTCTTCTTACTTAAGTCCATTGCCAGCTTTCTCCGCCCACCTTAAAGTAATAAGTTGCATTTTAAGTGGGATGCTGCTGAAGTCACTGGAAACCTACACTGCGAATAGAAGTAGAGAAATAATAAAAGTAATACAATTCTCAGCTTAACCTGGAATCTTTGTGTTCATGTATATGCAGGACTAACACTCTAAGGACTCAAAAAGTATTCTGAGGATAAATGAACTAATACAGAATTTAGATAATATGCTTTTAGTGCTTTGAATAAAAATGTGTCTAAGAAAAATGCAGTACTCTGATCAAGATTAAATGTCTCCTTGCTGATTGTTCAAATAATGTCTTGGGGATATTTGGCCCATACGTGTGTGGTTTTCCAAATTATTAACTCATCAACTAAAGATTAGGAAAAACTCTCAGAGTGGATAAATGTAACTTCAAATCAATTTCATTAGTAGGTGCAAGGCATTTATTTATTGGTATCAGTTAAGAGTAAGAATTGGAAGTGTAAATGAAAGCATAAGTAGGCATGCTTCACTTCCTTGCACAATCAAAAGAAAGATAACAACCAATTTTAAAACAAAAGAATAACCAGGAATGCCAGAAAATCAAACTGTATGGAAGTCTGACAATGAAAGAGTTAAAGAAGAAACATGCATCCAGACTGGTAGGAGGGGCAGAAACCGGAAGCCTGGATGGAAAGGAGGAGCAACAAGGGGGCAGCTGGTGGACTGGGTGGTCCCACGTCTGGGTGCAGATGAACTGGGTGAAACAACTGGGGAGCAAGACAGATCACACAAGCCAAGTGTCCAGAATGGAAATAAAGCCTCAAAACCTCTGGCTCATCATCCCTTTATAATGTAACAGGTATGCCAAGTGAAGAAATACAGCCCAAATGAAAGAACAGCTCAAAATTCCAGGGGGAAAAAAAAAGCTAAGCAAAGAGTAGATAAGACAGCCTGCAGATGCAGAGTTCAAAGCACTGGTAATCAGGATGTTGATAGAAACAATTGGCTTTGGTTGCAATGAAGGAATAAATGAAGGTGATACAAAATGAAATAAAGGAAAATATACAGGGAACCGACAGTGAGAGGAAGGAAACTGGGATTCAAACCAATGATTTGGAACAAAAGGAAGAAATAAACTTCCAACTGGATGTTTATTTCCAACCAGAACAGAATGAAGAAACAAGAATTCAAAAAATGAGGAAAGGCTGAGGAAACTCTGGGACAAGTTTAAATATTCCAACATCCAAATCATAGGGGTGCCAGAAGGAAAAGAGGAAGAACAATAAATTGAAAACTTATTTGAACAAAAAATGAAGGAAAACTTCCCCAATCTGGTGAAGGAACTAGACATGCAATTCAGGACGCTCAGAGAGTCCCCAAAAAATTGGATCCTAGAAGAAATACACCAAGGCACACTATAAGTAAATTACCCAAGATTAAAGATAAGGAGAGAATCTTAAAAGTAGCAAAAGAAAAGGAGTCAGTTGCCTACAAAGGAGTTCCTATCAGACTATCAGCTGATTTCTCAAAAGAAACCTTACAGGCAAGAAGAGGCTGAAAAAAAGTAAGTCATGAAAGGCAAGGACCTACATCCAAGAATACTCTATCCAGCAAAGCTATCATTTAGAATGGAAGGGCAGATAAAATGGTTTCCCAGATAAGGTCAATTTAAAGGAGTTCATCATCACCAAACTCTTATTAGATGAAATGTTAAAGGAACTTATCTAAGAGAAATAAGATAAAAAATGCAAACAGTAAAATGACAACAAACTCACAAATACCAACAACTGAACCTAAAAAACAAAACCAAAATCTAAGCAAACAACTAAAACTGGAACAGAATCACAGAAATGGAGGTCACACGAAGTTTATCAGTGACAGGAGGGATGGGGAAAAGGTACAGGGAATAAGAAGCATGATTGGTAGGTACGAAGTGGACAAGAGGAGGTTAAGAATAGTATAGGAAATGGAGAAGCCAAAGAATTTGTATATATGACCCATGGACATGAACTAAGACAGGAGGTGATGCTGGAGGGACGATGGCGCAGGGCAGAGAAGGATAAAGAGGAGAAAAAATGGGACAACTGTAAAAGCATAATCAATAAAATATGTTTTAAAAATACAAAACTAGACCAAACTAAAAAAAAGAAAGAAAGAAAAAAAATAACTGTTAAAGTTATTCCTATCCAGAAGGATTTTTAGGGCTCTAAATTAAGTATCAAAAATGTGTTGAGACAAAAATACACAATTAAAAAAAATACCCTCAGTTTTCCTGTTCCTCACAACAAATGAATTTTATAAGATTAACTGTCTTGGGGTAACCTGTGCTCATAACATTATATAAGTTTCAGGTGTACAACCTTAAAATGCAACATCTGTATAAATATCATGTACTCACCACCCACAGTCTTGTCTCTTTCTGTCGCCATACATGTGAACCCTTTCACCTTCTTCACCCTCCACCTGCTTCTCTCTCCCTCTGGTAAGCATCATACTATTTTCTATGTCTATGGCAATACTACCCAGCTATTAAAAAATGAAATATTGCCATTCAAGACAATATAAATAGATCTCGAGAGTGTCATACTAAGTGAAATAAGTCAGACACACACACAAAAAGACCTATATGGTTTCACTCCTATGTGAGATACAAAGCAAAAGGCACAAAGATGAACAAGGAGAACAGATAAATTTTAAAATCTATTCCTGATCTAAGAAGAGGAAGACCTCTCAGATACCTATACCATGGCAGGAGCATTGTTGGAATGCCAAACACTCTTTCAGGCAATCTGCAAGCAGCAAGTACCAAAGCAGTGGAGCTGCCCATAACCATAGACACCTGGGACATCCAGGGAAGTATTCTGTTGTTTCTTTGTTCAGGGGATGCATCATTTATGAGCAAGGGCAGGCAAGGGACAGAGTTCAAAACACTGGATGGACTCTGGTTTGAAATCACAGAGTTCAAAACATGCTGTGTGTGTGTGTGTGTATATATATATATATATATATATATATATATATATATATATATGTATCCCTATATATCATATTCCTATAAATATATATTTATTGGAATACTCCTATAAATATAGGAATATTATATTCCTATAAATATATATTCATATATATAGGAAATATATATAGGGATATATATTAATACATTATATATACATTATATATTCATACTATATATAGTGTACACACACACACACACACACATATATGGAGAAAGAAAGGGATAGAGAGAGAGGGTGGAGGGAGAAAGAGTAAAAGCAGAAAGTGAGAGCAACAAGAGCATTAGGACATTGAAATTAAGACATACCATATTGATTTAAACTCTCAATGCTTCAACTCATCACCACATCCATATACCTCCATTATGCTAAAAGCCAAATACATGTATTGATCCGTGGTATATTTCTTGGAAACCATAGGACAGAATGAACCACAAAAGGTTGGAGGGGGAAAACCATTCTAGGAAATAATTTTTAAGCAAGATTGATATACCAGAAAATTGAAGACAAACATAAGTGTCTAGAAATAATTGCTTTGCTGCTCTCAATACAATAGCATTGCTCAGGACTCCCACAGGAGTGTAATATCATAAGACATTTCTGGTCACCATCCAATTTGACACTATTCAGAATTAACCTGATCAATATCTATAATCTAGTTAACTGTGGCTATCAGAAAGTCGGCACCTTCAATGCAATAGAATAGGGCTCCTGATTCTTCTGATTGGAATATTGAGTCAGAGTTGAAAATCACTGGTCATCATTCCCTGAAAGAACCAGACTTGTTAGGCATTAAAATTATATTATCAACAAAATAGGATGGCGTTTGCCAAATGTGGTCCAAGTAAACTTAGAGGTTCACCACTTTAATTGGATAATTTTTGTGTTTTTATTTCAATGATAATTTTGAAAAATTAATATAACTCAGCCCTAAATTTCCTACTACTACTGAGAAGTGCCACTTTTACAATTCTGTTTAGAATTCTATTGGCACTAAGTGTCCAGAGTTTATAGTTTATCTTTCAAAGGGATGATTCTCAATTGTTTTTCTTGCACACCCTGGAGACCTTTAGGGTTTTCCAGTATAAACTTAAATGTTCATGAATGCTTATAGACTTTTATGCTATTCTTGAATAGCTTCAAATTTAAGGAGAAACATCCAATTAGCTCTTCTTGAAACCATATTTCATTTAAACATAAGAAAAAAATTGATATCTTGGGAATGCTTTCATAAACAGTTCATGTAAAAATTCATAAGGTAATTTTGCATATATATACGTTTGCATGAGCGAGACATATCATTCATTATGCAAAAGGGGATCAAAGAGAATATTCTTGACCTAGTAAAGGTAGTGGTTTTTTTCCCACTATGCTACAACTGGCAAACAGCAAATTTATTATACATATAGTTCCTTCACACTCTCAAGAAATCTTATATTTTTAGAAATTTTCAAAAGCCTTCAAGATATTAAAGACAATGGTTAACTAAACACTGTACATAAAAATTTTGTTTTAGTTAAAACAGTGGTAATATGCATTTTTGTAAACATGTCGTTTAAGTTAATTTCCTTTATTTCTTTTCTCCCTCCTTTATTCACATTTTTGTTTTAGTAATAAGTAAGTAGTTTGCATGAAAATTTTGGCTGATCTTTATTTGGGGCTCCACTTGAAAATTGTCCTTTGTCCAAAATTTGCTGACTTTTATTCCTTATGTGTTGCTAATGTGTTGCTAATCAGTCAAAGCTAAACTGATTACTCTTTATCAAGTAGTATTTATAAAAGAAGGCTTTAAGAGTGATCTTCAGTTTTTGCATCAAAGAAGTGAGAAATACAACATTCAGAATTATTTGGAGGCACTAATGTATTCTAGCATTCCCTAATTACAGCATGCAAGTAGCTTCTTATTCCAACAGGGAGAAATACAGATATTTTTCTAAAAGAGAAGTTAACAAGAAATTTCATTATGGTTGGGTTTTAGGAACCAGAACTATAATTGTTTTAAAAACTACTATGTTTGAAGATTTATAAGCAAATTTCTCAAGGAACTTTTATAAGAAAATAACAAAGAATCAGAATAAAGACTCCAATACGTGTAGCGGAAAATACCAAAACCACATGCCCTCTTCTTAACCAGAGTGAAAAACTAAAGACTTCAGGAAATTTTTTGGGAAAATACTTAGAAATTAGCACATAAGAATGTGGGTAGTTTTTTTAAGTATAGTAAAATAGGTAAATCAGGCATTACTCATTTAAGTATTATGTACTATACATATTGTATGTGCTATGGTTTCATATGACTGGCAGCACATAGGTTTGCTTACACCACATCATCACAAACATGTGATGAATGCATTACACTATGACATTACCACAGCTATGGAATCTCTAGGCTATAGGAATTTTTCTCCTTCGTTTTAAACTTATGTACCTCTATCCTATATGTGGTCCATTATTGACCAAAATGTCCTTATGCAGTGTGATTATATGTATTGAACTGCCTTTTGATGCAGTGATCCCACTTCTGGAAATGTATCCAAAGAAATTGAAAAAAACAGTTTGAAAGAATATAAACACCTCTGTGTTCATTGCAGTGCTATTTACAATTGCCAAGATATGGAAGCAGTCCAAGGGTCCATCAGTAGATGAGTGAATAAAACAACTATGGGACATTTACTCAATGGAATATTCCTCAGACATAAAAAAGAAGAAAATTTTACCCTTCATGATTGCATGGATGGACATGGAGAAAATTATATTAATTTAAATAACTCAGTCAGACAAAGACGAATTCTATATGATTTCAATCATATGTGGAACTTAATGAAAAAACTGAATGAACAAGTAAAATGGAGACAGAAAGCAGGATGATAGCTCTGGGTAGGGAGAGGGTTGCTTAGGGATGGAAGGATAGAGCTAAAAGGGAAGGGGACTCATGGACATGGACAACAGAGTGGTGATTGCGGAGAAAGTGGGCATAAGGGGGACAAATGGTAATGGAAAATATAATTAAGAAAAGGAAAAAAAAACATGCAGGAACCTGGGTTGACATCCAGGTACCATTGATAACAAACCCACACTCATAAATAAGTAATTTCTAATTGGAAGAAAATAAAGCTATTTACCCTATTTCTGTCCTCCTAAAAATATGAAGCGAGTAATGAGAAATTTTAAATACACAGTTGTAGGAACTAAATGATTTCAATAACATGTCTTCAGAATTCATCCATCTGTTTAGAAAAATCCCAGGCTAATAAACCAAAATAAGTACTATAACATATTCCACAATTACTAGACATTTTCCTTTAGCTATGTTTTGTCCCAGATCTCCTGCAAACTAAACTACACAGTACTAAGGGCTGAACTAATTTACCATGTTTCCCCCCTGCTTAACTCTTTGCTATGTTCATAAATTCTTAAACAAACAACATATTTCATTCAGTCCAGATGTTATTGTATGCATAATTCAACTTTTGACTTAATCATCTTAAATAACTCAAGAGAAATGTTTTCCTTACATATTAATTGTAGGCTTTTAGATATATAATATAAACATAAAACAGCCTCAAAATCAAAGTACCCAAAGAAGTTTATCAACCTAAGAGAGAGGCTTTGTCCAAAACATTAGTACTGATTCAACTAACCATTTTAAATGACAGCTCCTATTCAGTTATGGGTAATTTTTGGAGTTAATATATACACACATAAATACATATATCCAGGTCTTTGGAATACACAAATTATATATACATATATATGAGTATATGTGTATAGATACATATTTGTTTTTTCATCATATCCTTTTAGTAATATGTACAAATGGCAGATTAATTCAGTCCCTATTTACCCCAATCTTATTTTTATAAGATGTATACCCTTCCTAGCTATACGTACCATGTATACAAAAATCACCCAGTAGAGTAGCTCATGTTCTTCTTTAATATTTCACACATTTTGAGAAGTGGCTGACCTTATGAGATAGCTTAATATCAGTTTTAATGGGAAAAAATGAAGTCTGACTGAGATTAAGCAATAAATTTGAATTTAGAGTGGTGCATATACATTTACAGAACAATACGAGGAAAGTCATTACTTATCAACTGTCTCTATTTCCCATTATTGGTATTTCTAATACATAGTGTTGTCTATTGAAACTGGAAAATATTCACAGTTAATTTACAATGCTATTTCACACAGTTGCATCCTGAAATAAATGCTATGGTTTTCTATAATTTCCCCTATTTGTTACATGGAACCTATCTTCAAATGTTACTATATTCCTAATTAAAAGTATTAGATGGAAACCTGGCTGAAGTATAAATATATTTATAGAGCCACTTAATATTCTTAATATCCAAATGCAATATACTAAGCAGGATCTCACAGAGTTGCTTAAAATTTCAACCCAATAAACTAATATCTTTCCAAATCACCTTTCCATAACAAACTTTGTCATGAAATAAACTTTAATGTCAGTAGTGACTCATTTGTTCACTTTGGGTTGACCAAAAATTTCATTTTTATTTCCATAAATTGGCTCTGCTAATGCTTAGTTATCTTCAATTTCACTTTTGAATCTATTGTGTTAGATTGTATTGCAACAGTTGCCATATCAGAGTGCATTTTATAAAACTTATCGAAGTTGGTGTGTTTTTGCATAGTTGATTTAGTATTTAAGATGAAAGAAACTATGCAATATTTTCAGCATATTATGCTTTATTACTTCAAGAAATGTAAAAGCACAGCTGCAATGCAAAAAAAAAAAAATTTGTGCAGTGTACGGAGAAGGTTTTGTGACTGACCAAAGGTGTTAAAAGTGGTTTGTGAAGGTTTGTGCTGCAGATTTCTTGTTGGACGTTGCTCTGTAGTTGGGTAGACCAGTTGAAGTTGATAGCTATCAAATTGAGACATTAATTGTGAACAGTCAGTGTTATACCATGCGGGAGATAGCCAACATACTCAAAATATCCAAATCAATAAAGTTATTGGTGAAAATGAAAAAAAATCTTTTATTTTATGGAAAAAAATATAGACTATTCTGCCAACCCAATAGATCAGAAGTTTAGCTGACTAAATCTTATATCATTATATCTTGGGAAAACAGCACTTTAAATTTGGTGCTTGGTATATTCAACCCAAGTCTTGTTGACAACTTTTTTTAAGACTTCACAAATGTTTAGTTTGTAAACTTGTACTTTTGTATAAAAAATGTGGTTCAAGAACTTATTACACAGCTATAAGTTCCAGAAAATTTTAATAAGGCATTGAGTAATGTTTCCCTTTGCTCAGATTTCAATTTACCTACTTCCACCTCAATATCTTTTGATAATTTTTATTTCTGCAAATGAAGAGCTTTATTAGTTACATTCTTTTTATAATTAATACTTCAAATAATATGCTGTTTTTATCAAATTTAGAAAACTTGCATATGGTAATGTAGAAGGCAAAAGAAAATAAAATAACTGAAACAAAAAGAAAATAAGATAATCTTTTACAGTTAAGAGAATTCTAACATGTAGCTAAATTTTGGAAGTAAAAATACCACCACAAATATCCTAAAGACTGATTTATATTACAAATTAAAAATAAAATGTAAGTAAAATATTAATTACCATTAGAATAGCCCATGAGTTTGTAGTTTGAAATAAATCATGAAAAGTTTTTATTTTTCTATTGTACTTTGGAAGCGTAACTAGAAAACTGTTTCTAATTTTTTTAACCTGGTTATCTGTTCTTCAATATGGTATATCACAAGTGCTGTTATGTTTAATTCAACCAATTCTTGGGCTATAACTTTGATTTCTCCACTTCCTTCAAAATATCCTTTCAAACTTGTCTTTTATAATTTCACTATCCTTTGCATTAAAAAGAGACCTCGGTGGGGCCTAACTTTTATAAGATGGGAATATGGTAATTAAGAGCTTTCTGCCTTTATTTTCTCATGACTGTGTAATGTGGAAAACAATGGGTCCCCTCTTTCTGTTTAGCAATTCCATTCATGCAACAAAGATGCTCAGTGTATGTGTCACAATATAATAACTGTCTAAGTGGATTAAATTGCAGTGTACATTAAACACACAATTCTCTCAGGCAGATGTATATGATATTATACAAAGCATCTCTTAACACTCTTCTTATTCAGTTGAAATGCACAAAATACCTCACAAGATTCCATTAAAACATTCACTCCAAGAAACTAAGACTCTTCTAAAACACCTTTCCATACATTTCTTTAAGGAATTAAGGCTGCAGGATTAATGGTGAATCATTTGTTAAATTAACCTCATGCCCTTTCTTCAACTGTACCCACCCAACTTCTTCATTCTTTTTTCTGTCATCCTTTACTTTTTTTATGGAAATCCAGAGAGGCAGCATAGTGCTGCTCCGTTTTGATTCATAGTAGTGGCAGGGAGCATATAGGCCCGAAAGCTCTGAGAAGGTTAGAGACTTCTGCCAGTTAGCAATGCCTGTGCCTGCTGGTTGCAGGACTTGTCTGACCTGCACTCCTTATTTCCTTAACAGCAGAAAATGCGACTGACAGCACACTAATATTGTAAATTGTTTTCCCTACCAAAACTGTAACTGCACTAGGGACCACTCAAAACAAAGAGTGGTTGTTTTGGGAAAACATTTTTAACATTCCTTTATATTTTAGTCATTCCTTTATTTTTTATAATGTAGGTTTGTTTTTTGAATGGGAATTTCAGGAATGTATATTTATGCATAGCTTTCCTTTTATAAGTCTCACAAAGTTAATATGAAAAAAATCTCACACCGACTACACACACCCATCCACACACACTCACTCTGCATTGTCATTTGTTGCTTTCATCAAACTGGCAACAAACAAAAGCTTGAAAGTATTTATTTCTAATGTGCTTCGAAAGCCAAAAGAAAAAATACAATAAATATGAATAATTACAATAAAATATTTTGTTTCTTATATGTTTTGGTTCTCAAAGTACTTTATTATATGAGGCATAAAAAAGATGAACTTGGTAGAGTATTTACCACCAGAAATTAACTTCATTGTAACCTTCAACTTCTATCAGTCAACAAGGATGCAACCAGGACTCCAATGATCTCTTCTAAATTTTAATACTTGGTGTTGAAATGTCCATAAAATGTCAAACTGATGCTCCCTGCCATAGTAAAAACATGTATGAGTATTTTAAACAGCTGACATATTGCCACAAATAGCTAACAACAGTAACATCAGAGTTGAGGCTCTCTGAGTATCTCACCTGTTAAGAAAACTAGAAAGCCTAAGAAAAGGGTTCTGACAAGAAGTAAATGTTCAAATACAAATCAGTGATCGCCAAACTCTATTAGTGTATGACATTCTGAGATTGAAAATTGAGTGGAATAAAAATGCAACCTTCCTTCAAACGACTTACACAGAAATGTAGTGTGTAACATCTGAATGTGTATGTCTAAAAGTGTATTCTGCCTGACTGGTGTAGCTCAGTGGATTTGGTGGGGGCCTATGAACCAGAGGGTTGACAGTTTCATCCCAGTCAGGGCACATGCCCAGGTTGTGGGCCAGGTCCCCAGTAGGCAATCACACACTGATGTTTCTCTCCCTCTCTTTCCCCCTCCCTTCCCCTCTATCTAAAAATAAATAAGTAAAATCTTTTTTTAAAGTGTATTTTGCAAGGAGCACTGAATATAGACTTTGTGCCTGTTAACCAAAGACATTGAGAAGTACTGTCCACTTAATCCTCAGGGAAACTCAAAATAAGGATTGGTGCAAGTTTCTATGTTGGAGTGGATGAGAGAATCTTTTATAACTTATTTCTTCTTTTCATTGTCCTGTGCTTTCAAATTACATTCATCTTTTGTTTCTAACCCTCTTGCTTTAGATTTTACCAAATGATAATCTAATGCTCCTCTTTCACTGGTTTGCATAAGTATGATGGATTATTGGACAGTTTTGGTGGAAAAAATGAAAATCTACTTACTTTCATGAATAATAAACATGGAAAATATTTTGATTTTTAGTCAAAACCATGCTTTACTTTATGAATAGACTATTTTTGTTATACAAAAATCTGTGGTCTTCTCTCCACATCTTTTAATTCACTCTAGAGAAAAATGTGTCTTTGCACTTCAGATGGAAAGTTTCCTTTTCATGCAACTTTCATTGTTTGCTAGAGGTAGATATTTTATTGGGGAATTAAAGCACCCCATATTATGTGATTCAGACTGTAGTTGTTGGAGGTATGCACTACGTGGAATGTGTTATCATCCTTTACCTCAAGTGCCATAGCATATTTACAGTCACCTCTCTCAACTTTAATTCATTCAGCAGGTTAAGTGCCATCCCTAAATTACACTAGGACAATGTTTGGTGTAAAACATAAATATAAAAAACTAAAACTTCCTGTTACTCACCACAGGCTTTGGCATAATTTCCTTATTTCCCATGGATTGTCACTTACTTTGTAACTCTGTTAACTGGGGAGATCATTCCCCTAGATACACATGAGAAGTTTGTGGAGTTAGGACAAGTGGGCATTTGGAGTAACACCACTGGGAGTTCAAGCCTTGACTTCATACTTGATAGAAATGCTTGGTCCCTTGTCACCTCTTTCCATGTCCATCAGTTTGAATGGCATTCCCTCTCCACACAGAGATAAATTTTATACACTAGGGAAATGGGAAAAGAAATCCTACTTTTCTTGGACATGTATAAACCTGTTCGACACTGTCAACAGAACATTTGTATGTGTGTTTTATTTCCGACTGAAGAAAGAAACATTTGCTCAAAATCAAATCTGAAGGTGAGGTTTATTTTTGTAATTATTATTATTTTATTTGCTGAATGACAGTTTTAAATGGCTATCACTATAGCACTAATTTGCTGAGTAAATTTTATATTAACTGCATATATACTATTTTCCAAAATTTTTATGAGAACTCATGTTTTTAAAAGACCATTGTTTATCAGTTGGGTCACAGTATTTGCCAGGTATCTTCTTTAATTAATACTTTTAGCTATGCTAATTCATTTGGTAATTAGGCTGTTCACTTCAAAGGCTTTTATAAATCAGTGGCAATTATATCATTTGTATGAGATTTAAAAATCTGTGCTATCATGTGAATATATGACAGTAGACTATGAAGTGAGATACTTTGAGTCTATTGAGGCTCCTAAGTGATTGATGTGGTGTTTGAATAGTAACACAGGGGAAGCCCTATCATGTCAGTTAATTTACAAAATCATAATTTAAGCCCAATGTATTGATTATTACTTTCCCTAAAATAAAATTTTAAGCAGATTTTTCATTTGTACCAGTATTCATATGTTAATTAGATAGTTACAACTGAGACTTCGTTTTAAAAAGAAACATTACATTAGTACATGAAGAAATGCAACTATCTAGACTTTAAAATATCAGCAGAAATACAGTTACAATTAATGGAAATCAGTTTAAAGAATAAAGGTAAAATAGAAAGTATGCATTTAACATCCAGATTAAAATCCTTTCACAAAATCCTTTCATATTTCTCTCACACCAGATGGGTGAATTACCAATTGGACTAGAAATGCTCCCCATGAACTCAGGAACCTTTTGTTCTTTGTGCACCTTGTGTACTGAGGAGTAGAATACTTAGCATTTAATTGCCCTCAATATTTATTTAGTAGTTAAATACAAGTTAATTATGAATTATTTTATGACACAAAAATGCACTACTTTTTAGGATATCTCTACAACTCTATCTAATCTTTATCTCTCTTATCTACGTCTCTATCTATCTTGACGCCCTTCTCAAATGTGTAATTGAAGCCCTGTAGAATTATCTGCTGAGTTGCTCATATAGCACCCTTCCTAAATAACTCTATCCCCATTCCCTCTTTTTTTCTAATATATATATAGCCAAGCAGTCAGCCTTGTTATGTACTTTCAATTTTTTACATTCAGAAAAATGATGGCTATATTTTATTTCCTCCTCCCTCTCTGCATAGAAGAGTCAGGAACACATATCACAAGTGGAGGAGGAGACTTCAAAGGCACCTAAATTAGCCAGCAACTCAATGCCCAG
>PVKM010030165.1:0-17430 GCA_004027735.1 Carollia perspicillata | reverse complement strand
AGATGCTAACAGTACACATCACTCAGAACCATTCCACCTACCACTGTATCCATTAAATGAAAACTCATTACCCACTTTCCCAGCCCTCAGCAACCACCTCTCTAATTTCTGTCCTGTAAGGACTGGTTTATTTCACTCAGCATAATGTCCTTAAGGTTTACCCATGTTGTAGCATGTGTCAGAATTATCTTTTTAATGCTGAATAATATTCCATTGTATGCATAAACCACATTTTGTTTATCTCTTGAACACTTAAGTGGCTTTCTTTCACCTTTTGGCTATTGTGCATAATGTTGCTATGAACATGGGAGTACAGATATTTTTGAGACACTGCTTTATATTTTAAGTGTATACCCCAAAGTGTAACTTTTGACTCATATGATAATTATAATTTACTGAAAAACTCCCATACTGGTTTTCATAGTGGCTGCATCATTTTACATTCCCACAAATGGTGGACAACTATTCCAATTTCTCTTTATATCCTCACTAGCACTTGTTATTGTCTGTTTTTTTTTTTAATAGAGTTTCAGTTTTGCAAAATAAAAATAGTTTAGAGACTGCAACAATGTAACAGTATGTAATACTTCTGCAGCTATAAAATTAAGAAGGGTTAAGGTGGTAAAATTTATGTGTATTTTACTACAAATCTTTAAAAAATTTAAAAAGTGAAAAAATACAATATTTCAACAAAATAGTGTGAAATAAATGTTAAGAATTACCAAAGTTATGCCTTGGTAGGGGCTTTCTTGGGTCCAACTTCTTTGGGAATCTCTGAGCTTCCTGGACTTCCTGGAAGTCTATTTCCTTTGCCAGATTGGGGAAGTTCTCCTTCATCATGTTTTCAAATAAGTTTTCGGTTTCTTGCTCTTCCTCTTCACCTTCTGGCACCCCTATTATTTAGTTGTTGGATTATTTAAAGTTGTCCTGGAGGTTCTGAAGCCTCTCCTCATGTTTTTGAATTCTTGTTTCTTCCTTGTGTACTGGTTGAATATTTCTTTTTTCCTTCTCGTCCAACCCATTGATTCGAGTGCCAGTTTCCTTCCCATCACTTTTGGTTCCCTGTATATTTTTCTTTATTTCACTTTTCATAGCCTTCACTTTTGCCTCTATTTTGCAATTGTACTTAACTATTTCTGTGAGCATCCTGATTACCAGTGTTTTGAACTATGCATCTGAAAGGTTGGCTATCTCTTTGTCACTTAATTGTATATTTTTCTGGAGCTTTGTTCTGTTCTTTCATTTGAGCCATTTCTTTTGCCTCAGTGTGCCTGTTGCGTAGTAAGTGGTGGGGCCTTAGGTGTTCCCCAGGATGGGACAACCCATATTGCTGCTTTGTGGTGCTGTATGTGGAGGAGGGGTCCAAGAGGGAACAATGACACTTGTTCAGCTCTTGTTCAGCCATCAGTCACTTCTGCCACTACCCACAAGCAAATTGAGCCCCTCTAGTGCTGATTCCTCAATGGGTGGGTTTGTGTATGTTCTAGGACCCTATGGGTCTCTCATATGAACTCTCCTGTGAGGTTGGGAGTTTCTCCCACCACTTCAACCCTCACAGGTGTTTCAAGTCAGAGGTTTTGAGGCTTTATTTCCTTGCACTGAAACCCTGGGTTGCATGGTCTGTCTCACTCCCCAGTCATTCCCCCCAGTTTATATGTGCATGTAAATGTGGGGCCAGCCACTCTGCTATCTACTGCCTTACCACAAATCCAATCTACCCAGCTGCCTGTCTCCACACCTTTTATCGGTTTGGATGAATGTTTATTCTTTAACTCCTTGATTTTTGAACTTCCATACAGTTCAATTTTCTGGCAGTTCTGGTTGTTTTTTTGTTTTTTAATTTTTTGTTGTCTTTTTGGTTGTGCAAGGAGGCACAGTGTGTCTAACTATGCCTCAATTTTGGCTGAAACATTGCCCAAGATTAAAGATAAGGAGAGAATCTTAAAAGCAGCAAGAGAAAAGGAATCAGTTACCTACAAAGGAGTTCCCATTAGACTATCAACTGATTTCTCAAAGAAACCTTGAAGGCAAGAAGTGACTGAAAAGAAGTATTCAAAGTCATGATAGGCAAAAACCTACATCCAAGATTACTCTGTCCAACAAAGCTATCATTTAGAATGGAAGGGAAGATAAAGTACTTCTCACATAAGGTCAAGTTAAGAAAGTTCTTCATCACCAAGCTCTTATTATATGAAATGTTAAAGGGACTTATCTAAGAAAAAGAAGAACAAAACTATGAACAATAAAATGACAACGAACTCACAACTATCAACAACTGAACCTAAAATACAAAAACAAAATCAAACTAAGCAAACAACTTGAACAGGAACAGAATCACAGAAATGGAGATCACATGGAGGGTTATCAGTGAGCAAGGGGGGAGGGGGAGAAAAGGACAATAGGGAGAGTTTAAGAATAGTATAGGAAAGTAGATGCCAAAAAACTTATATGTACAACCCATGGACATGAACTAAAGGGTAGGGGGCATGCAGATGGGACTGGATGCGCAGGGCAGAGGGGAATAAAGGGGGAGAAATGAGACAACCATAATAACATAATCAATAAAATATATTTAAAAAAATAATTACTAAAGTTAGAAAAAGTCATGAATAATTATTGCCCTTACAAATATGGTAATAGGTGATATTTTCTAAATGAGAGATCCTCATCAGTATTACATAACTGCATTTCTGTTTGTCATGAAATGGTTTTTCTTCTACAAATAAGAAATATTCACTTTTTTAATAATTTTAATATTTTATCTTCCCTGACTCTAAACATATCACAGTAGTCACTTTCTATTTTTGCAACTTAACTCTTGATTTCCTTGTTGCTACTTTTGTGGAGATGCTAAGTTACTCACCACCCAACATTTTTAATTTATGTAACAATTTTTAAAAAGTCCTTACTTAAGGATATATTTATTTTAGAGAGTGGGGAAGGGAGGAAAAGAGAGGTAGAGAAATATTGATATAAGGAAAAAACATTGATTGGCTGCCTCCTGTACATGCCCTGACCTGGGATGCTGCAACCTGGATATATGTCCTGACTAGATCCCATGCCATTTTGGCGTATGAAGCAATGCCCCAACCAATTTATCCAACTGACCAAGGCATATTTATATGACAGTTTTTGATAGACTGATTTTCAGTGTTATGACAAATAGCTCATTACCACTATAGCTATACAGAATATTGGCATGCTGAAGTCACAATTTGAAATGTCTCTAGAAGTTCATTTGTAAAATTATGGGCATAAGTTTTTCACTATTCACTTAATTCCAGTTGAACATAACCTCAATCCAAGGCCATTATATTCTAATATTTGATTTAGAAATAATCATTTTTTGTGTATATGTCTATAACATATTAGCACAACATACACCTGTGATCTGTTAAAACTGTAGACTATATAATAATATTTAAAGAAAGAGAATATGTGCTTAACTTGTGACTTGAATTAGGCATGGTCTTTTTAATTATTTTATTTCATTACTTTTATTATTACAGCTCCAATGTGCAAATGTATTATTGCTTGTGAAATGCTTTTAATCTGACTTTATGGGGAGTGGAATATCACCTGAAAATGGGACAGAAACTCGGAAGAATTGATATACCTATCTCCACTTATTATACTTATAAGAGACTGGACCATGGTTTTGAAATAGTTACCCTCAGAAGCGTTAAGTGCCTATCGTGACTTAGCACACTATATAGGAAAGAGACTTGGTCATTCAAATGCAGCATTTTTTTCTTTAGTTCCACAACAAGGAGTAGTTTGCGGACTATATGACATTATAAATAAAATGGAAAACTATAAAATGCTTAAAAATACATTTTTCCGTTTAACCCAGAGTATTTAGCTACACTTAAGCAAAACATGTTCTAAACAAATATGTCTTAAAATATCTGATGAGGAACTTGACAACAATGATTTTTGTAATATTACTCAAAGCATAAGAAAACTACATTAGGTGCTCAATAAGTATTTGCTGAAGTAATGAATAACAAGTTGTTACAGAACATTAAATGATGGTCTTCAAAGTATCAGACAACATTATCTTTGAAAGAAAAGTTAATACAGTTAACCAGCACATGGTACTATTCGAGGTGGCTGGCCATATTTTGACCAATCTTTTTTAGTCAGTGACTATGTGTCAAAAGCAATAATATAATCTTTTATGAAAATTTAGTGTCCAGTAATAAACAAAAATGTTTTTCCAAAATACTGTATAACATGCAAATGTGTGTATTCAAGAATAATAAGACCTTCAGTTCTGTTAAATAACAAAGATATTTGACATTGTTGATCAAAGGAAAGCACTGGAGGAACATTAACACATCAGAAACACATCTTTCGGGAGCATGGTAGCTAACATGCAGTGAGTGGAACCAGCATTAGGGTATCCTGACAGCTTTGTCCAAGAATCCATACAACAAACCTGAAGCACATTTTTCCTTGACTTTGTAGAGTGGCCTTATTATGGTGCCTGCTTACATATAGGGCCTGCTTGCATATTTAGGTATGCACTAATGCATATTTAGGTATGCACTAATTTAGGTATGGAGAGCACTGATCTCTCTGAAGGCCAACCTATCCAATACCTGACTGTGAATTTATAAAAGTAAAAAAAGAGTACATGAGCTCACCCATAATTTTAAAATTTAAGATTTTAATATCATCTTTGGATTATGAACTCTGAAGTTATTGTTTGAATTGCCTTATTTATGTGAAGTATAGCATACATGTAGTGTGTGTGTGTGTATTTGTGTGTGACTTTTAGATTGACCATGATATATGCAGAACAGATATTGTTATTGCACAAATATAACCAGACTTACTAAATGAGAGTGTTTTGCATTGGGAATTGAGGCTTATAGAAACCGATGCCCATGCTCTTGTTCTGTCTTTCAATTTTGCCACTTATCAAATCTCCCTTTTTTCTGTGTCAAAGAGAAAGACACTTAGAGAATATCAGAATACCCATGAAGTCCTACTGCTAGATATTCAAAAGTACTTAAATCTTAGTTCCTTGAGTTCTACAGATATTTAGAAAAGCTTTAAAAATATTATTTATGTTTCATAAAACTTGGTAAGAGCAAATGCCAATAAATGTGTTTAGACACACTCACAACAGTTACCAGCATGGTGTATTGTTAATGTCATGTAGGATATTAGAAGGAAAATAATGATTTACTCAAAAGAAAATCACAATATTAATTCTATTCAAATACTGAGAAATTAAAGTAATAATCATGGAAATCTATAATATAAAAGAAACACCAAACCACCTTGATCATACTTACAAATAAATTGCTTTCTTCTTTCCTGTATTCTCCTCTATGCCTGAGGCATAGCTGTAAGCAGCATTATAATTGTGGTAGATCCCATGTTAATGTATTTGTTCTCCTTCTTTGAGATGGGGGGGGGAGGAAGAGAAGGAATCATTTTAAGATGATATTTTAAATGATCTTAAAACTTTTAAAGTTGTATTTTGAATTAAAAACACCAGCTATATGTTAGCCTGTTAATCCATTAGAAAGAAAATTATGATGGGGAAACGATATCACCATTGTTATTAACAATATTACCCCATTGATAGTAACCTAGTCACATGAGCATTTGACTGGAACCTGAGCATTCACATAAGCTTTGTATCTTTGCAATTGATATCAATTGTGGAAATACCATTCTGGCTGCAGTGATTGGTACTGGCTGCCAGAATAGCTGAAACTGCTGTACTAGTCATGATTCTGTTTCATTTAGCCTCTTCATAGGCATGGAAAATATAAGGGTGTTTGAAATAATAGAAATATGACCACATCTTTGTTTTATATACCTGCATTTATTTGTTTAACCAAGAAATTAGCAACCATATTTATATTCTGTAATTTCAATCATGTTTTAAAACATAGTACAAGTCTAAGTTTATAATAATAAAATATAACTTTAGCCATAATTTTCCATTTTATTCTGCATTGTCCACCCCTTCTTTTTACTTACAGCTTCTGATACACAGTTACATTGTGATTATCCATCTAGTGTCTCATGAAGATGGTCATGTAAGCTCAAAATCCAGACTCTCCACTCAGAAAATGTCAACATAAGGAGATCTTGCTATATGCACAATCCTTGGCATGTGCATAGCTGGGGACTGGTGATGCTTTAGGAAATATATGGAAGCTCAAAGCTTTTTCTGTTTGAAAATCTATGGTGGTGGTGATCCTAAAAGTAAGAGGATCTATTGTCTGAGATAGGAAGGAATATTAATAAAGCTGGAGGAATCTAAGGTAAAGACTGAATGGAGTTTCAAAATGCTATCTTATCAACATGATTGTAAGCATAAAATAGTCATCATTTAGGTTAAATTTGTATAACACTCTGAAAATTTCATAAATTGTTTGTTTCTCTCTTCAGTTTCACTATTGTATGTAAACACACAAACCTTTGGAAATACTAGCTGAGGCTGGAGATCAGCTAAGCATCAGAGACAGCATCACAGCATTTTTTAGGGGAGGGAGCAGCTTTTGGGTCAATACATACTAAAACTCAATATAAGAAGCGAAGCTGAGAATGAAAAAAAATTTACCCTTCTGACCAAAAATATACATGTCCAAAAAAAAAAAAAAAAGATGAAGGTGATAACAGAATCAAAAGAAACAACAACAATTCCAAGAATTCATTAGCAGGCAAATTGCAAAATGAGAAGGTAGCAAAATCACAATGTCAAGAAAATGTTGCCAGATGCATAAGGCTTTGGATAACCTGATGAGGATGCCAGCAATTCATTCATGGCTCCCTCTTCTGGGAGAGAATTACAATATCCCGGGAAGGAAATTAAAGAAAGGGTGGTTTATTTTATCATCATTCTCTGGTTGAGGGAGGTTCGTGAAATCATAGATTGATTGTAAAATTAATAGAATGTGCCATATGTTTACTTCCATACCTCACCAGGGATAAACAGCATGTAACAGTTTAAGGAATCTCTAAGGCAGAACAGAGGCTTGTTGCTCACCATCTTTCTCTAAGCCAATTTCTTAAGAGTGGCAAAGATTTAGTCTAACATGGGCAGGAGTTAGGCCTGGACACAAGAGCACATCACTGAAAAGATGGTCCCTTGGGCTATTTTCACTGGGGAGAGCCAGAGCACAAAGAAACTACACTCGGTTTTACCAAACATGACTTTAGAATTTTTTTTCTAACTAACACCATTTCATGCAGATGTCATGAGCATGTGTTCCATAGAGCAATAATGTAAAATGACTAAAACAGGTAAAATAGGCCAGTATTTTGAAAGTTTTTTACCAAAGATTATTTTAAAAATGAGATTGAACTAACCAATCTCAATAGCAGTGATGATCATAATATAGCTAGGAAATTTTTTTATATTAAAGCATAGTCTTTACATGAAGACAAAAATGCTTACTGTTTTTCAAAAAAAAGAAGAAACAAGTGGTAAATATACGGACATGAAATGTAACCAGTTGATATAATATTCTAAAATATATTTCTAAATTAAAATTTAATATAACTTGCAGAATAACTCAAAAAATTATTCAAACTTGGAAAACTTATTGCAGACATCATTTACAAAAAACACATAAAAATATGTAGAAGCTTTAATTCAAAGAATAAATAAAGATGTTAATTTTTTATGTATATGTTAAAACTGTACTGTTTAGTAAATATCAACATTGTACAAAATTAAGTTCACCATTGGGTGTAAATATAAATGTCTAGAAAAAGATGTGGATATATTTAAAATTTTAGATAATTATAATGAAAGTTTTCAAAACAGTTAAATAACTATTGTAAAAATTAGGCAATAAATGTTATATAAACAAAAATTTAGCATATGTAAATAAAAAAGTTAGAACCATACCTCTATATGTCCCATTAAATATGTCTGGATTTATCAAAGACATAAATTATTTTAAAAATCATAATATTGGTTTCAACAAGATCTTAAGATATAAAACTCAGAAATAAAAGAGAATCTTTGCTAACTTTTTATCCTTAAACACCTCAATCAACACCTTTACCACAAGAACAGTAATTCCTCTCTTGAAAATAAATAGAATCTACCAACATCTGAAAAACATAGGTTCATATCTCTCATGTAGAAATTTCTCAAAATGTAAAAGTAAATTAATATAAAACACAGATGTGTTTAACATTAGTGAAGAAAGAGTGAAACAAAATATTACTATATTAGAGCAGAAAAGAGCTAAAAACATTGCCAGAACTTGTATCACAGAGCCATACTGGGATACAATAGAAAAATTTTTGATGTTGGAAATTTTCTATATCTTTAATATCAAACATGATAGTTATTAGGCATATGTCGTTAGTGAGTATTCAACATGTGAGTAGTGTGTCTGAGGAAATTAATTTTAATTGTATTAAAGTTAATTAAACTATAAATTCAAATAACCCCCTATGGCTAGTTGTTACCACACTGGACAGGGATTATAGAGTTTTAACTGAATAAAGACTTCCGTGTGTCATCAGTAAAAGAGTTAAACATCACAATTTTTCAAGAAATATGGTTATAGTCACCAAATTTTCATAGTATTTTCTTTCTGACCTAAAAATTCCATTCTCTCTAACCTAAAAATCCATATCTAATGTTTTATATAAGATAATAATATAGAGTACAAGAAATTTGTATACAGGGATGTTTATTGAATTGGAAAAATGGAGACCATATAAATTCCTAAAAATAGAGAAAAAGTTGTAAATTTTTGGTATACTAAGTCACCGCAGCCTCCACAGAACATCAGTTCCTTGTTGCTCAGCTTTGTGGCCACCATCCTCTGATATAATGGGAAACACTAATTCAGGAGCAGAATGACCATTACCTGTAAAGTTGATATTATCACTTACCTTGTTTTTGGAAACGACTCTACTATTAGAAACTTCTCAGAGAATTTTGGTTCTGTAAGAATGACTCATCATACTTATTTCTCATATCGAATTTACTAATTACTAAAATTCTTTGGACTTTTACAGACATGATAAGGAAGTGAGATTTTGAATTTTATGTATGCCACAGTATTGAACTGAAATTTCACTACTTATGCTTTTCTGTTAAACTATAAACTCAAATTGGTAGAAATTTCTTAATCAAAACAGTCTTCAGTGTTAGCAGACACATAGTAGTAGCATAATAAAAATGGGCTGAATTAATTACATTTATGATTACTATTTTCTTAGAGACCTGCCCACTGAAATCTGATAAAATTTTCATACTGTGATTAATTACTTCCTCAAAGCTTATCTCTTATGGGTGAGTGATGAATTCAAATTTCTTGATCATGACAATGCCTAGTTATGAATCCTGGTCTGTGTATCTAACTAGCATCAACCCTGCTTGGCATTTTGTTTTATTAAGGCAACAGTGCAGACAAATATATAAATTATTCAAGACAACTAAATAAGACAAGGATTTTGTAGGCTTCATTCATTGCAAAGTTTGATAAGCTATCCTGATAATTTGCCAGTAATCACTTATATATTTTCATTGGTGAAGCCATAAATCCCCTCAACTTTTATTCTTTGATGTTTAACTAATAGAGTATACATTATTAAAACAGATAATGTTTTTCTCACAAGGTTCCCCCCCCTCAAAATATTTGTGAAAAGTATTTCAATTTAATTAGAGAATGCCTTACTTTGCCCTTTTATTTACTGTTTTTATGATATTGACATCACATTTGTAAGAACACTGCCGTCATCAGGAAAATAAGTTATATTTCATAGTGAAAATCACATAAAAGAATAAAATAAAATATGAGAAAAATGAAAGGAGTTGAATACATTTAGAATAAGTGCCTCAGAATGTGGATTAGAGAAAGCATCTTCAGAGGGAAATTTAGGTAATTTATTTCATTTTTTTTACATTATATATTTTTAACAGTAGATAGGTTAGGACTAGGTGTCCCCATGCATGAACATTTTATGTATGTATGGGATGCTCATTTGAATAGGTATAACTGAGCACTTTTCGATTTCACCTGCCAGCTGTTCTTGAATGTTACATTTACAATCAGTTTTAAGTCATCCTGTGCTTGCCTGTGATTGGACCTAGACTTATGAAAGGAAAAAAAACAAAACAAAATTGAACAACTCTTTGAAATACTGTATTGTCTTGAATTTGTTACCTGAAGCACATGGTTACCAGAAATTTGGGCTTTTAGAGGCCTCTCCCTTTTTAAAAAAAAATAATTTTAAAGCATTAACTCTGAAAAATAAAACAATGTCACCACTTCACATAATGAAGCTGCTGTGAGTGTATCCTGTGAATTTTTCCCATCTAAATACACATTTTTCTATTGGTCACAAATGCAGTAAATATTTGATATTCCAACCCCTCCAAAAACAACATGTTTTACTGTTAACTACCTTACAGATAGCTTTATAATCTTTAATTTTAACCTGTTCTCTTGCTTTTCCATTTTCCAATTGATCTCTATTCATAGATTTTCTTTATTTGTTTTTCCATCATAGTCTTCCCAAGTGAAAGCACAAGGTCCTTTCATTGTTCCCTATTAATAATGACAATGTCAAAGCAGGCAGTTGTCCTTTGAATGTATCTTTGGTTATGTGCCATTGGCTATTATGCATATGCTACTGGATGGGACTTAATGACTAAATGCATTTTCAATTTTTGCTTCACCTTATAAATACTTATTACTTTGCTGGAAAGAAAAATATTAGATGTTTTATTAATTTCAAGTTGTATTGCATGTTTTTTAACATATTGCTTTATATATTGTGACTTGCAAATTGTAGTGAACAATGCTAATATCTACAGACGTCATTTATAAGACTTCAACATATGCAGACTTCATTTAATTGATATACTTTGGAATTTCCACCTCCCTCCACTTTTATACTTTATAAAAGTATAAAATATACTTTCATAAAAAGTATATTTTTTCAGAGGTATGTTCATATATTTTTTTATTCTCACTTGAGAATAGGTTTATTGATTTAGAGAGAGAGGAAGAGGGAGAGAAAGAGAAAGAAAGAAACATCTACCTGACAGAAAAATCAATTTTTTGTGTCCTGTACATGCCCTAATCCTGACTGGAGATCTAACTCAACAACCTATGTGCCCTGACTGGAAACTGAATCTGTAACCTTTTGGTGTATGGGATGACACTCCAAACAACTCAGCCATCAGCCAGGGCTTTACACGCACACACATATGTATACACACACACACACTTTATATATGCATACGCAATACATATATTTATATATAAATATATACATATAGGCATATTATCCATTTGTACATATAAGTTTGTATATATACAATTGCCTGATACTCTGGCATATCCATAGTATGTTTTAATTTTCTATTTTTTTAAATGAGACTTTTTTAGCCATTTTGTTTTTGTAATATTTCTTTGATGTATTTGTGAATGATTACAGTAGAACTTTATATAACTAATTACACTTTTATTTACTTATTTTGTGCCATATAACTTCTGATAGTCTATGTTATAGATGCCATTAAATATTGATTTCTTGAAGAGTCCCACTTCTTATAATAGTATAACAGCTAGTTTGGATAAAATCCACTGCAGAGAGAAAAGAAAATTATGTTGAAAAGTAAATCTGATTAAGACCAAAAGGGACCCTTAAATCACTAAGGAATTGAACATTGTACGGATAGAGAAAAAAGACTATGAACTTTTTCCTTGTAATAGTTTGCTAATTCCAAAATAAGTGGCTAACATTCTCAAAAGCTGAGCAGATGTTTTGACAGACACGTATTGGGAGTAGGAAGAATTTGTATTAGGGTCAACCAAGTAGGAAGAACCCTGTCAAAACAGCACAGTTTTCTGTTGTTAGCATAAAGAATCAAATAAGTGAGAGTGAACTAGAAAGAGATCATCTCTCACGAGGACTGAAAGTCAGCTTTATATCATCTCAGTTCTTGACTTAAGTAAGTGTTTTCAGGATTGTTAGAGCCCCAAGAACCTAAATGTTCTCTAGAATTTGGTATTATCACCCAAGTTGGAATAACAGGTACACTATGACCCAATAATTACCAATTAAATTTGTGCAAATAGAGAAAGAAACACTAAGAATTTTCATAGCAACATTATTTGTAATGGTCCTTTAAAAATCCATAGGTCTGTGAGGAGTATCTTAATAAATAAATTGTGGTGTAGTCATTCAATGGGATAGTACAGAGAAAGGGGGTGGGGGTAATAGTCATTCCTACCTGAAAAGTATCTCATGAGATTTAATGTAAGTATACATGTGATGTGTTTAGTAGGGTTCCTGGTACATACTTTTTGTGTCAACTATTATTATCAATACTAATAAAATAATAATTTTACTAACTCTATTATTATTTTAGTATATACCATTTGATC
This sequence comes from Carollia perspicillata, assembly GCA_004027735.1. Lineage (NCBI taxonomy): Eukaryota > Metazoa > Chordata > Mammalia > Chiroptera > Phyllostomidae > Carollia > Carollia perspicillata. The sequence continues at coordinate 5,035 of PVKM010030165.1, read as the reverse complement.
AAAAGTGACTGGAAAGCCATTTTGTAGCACTCTTAGGATTGATTCCTCATAAAGCAGCCTCTCTTGACGTCTTGTCTATGAATCTGCATTTTCTCTTTTTTGTTATAATGATATTGATGGTCAAAACTATGGCTATCTTTCAGCCATATTTTTTGGGGGGTCTGTACACAGACCCCCCATCCACCATGGATGAACATAACACTACCAAGACATGATTTGCTTGGGGAGGAAAGGAACTAGTCTCTCAAGGGAGAAAGGCCCAGAGCCCCTTCCCCAATTGCTTTTTATTAGGTTCGTAAAACACAGGGATGCAGGCAAGGCTCATCAATCAATATCAAGCAGTAAGGGTCAAACAATAGATAACAAAGAATTCTGAGGGTCTATTTTGAGTCAGGGTCAGATAGCTTAAGAGCCATAAAACTTTGAGGAACAAACTCACTTCTTGTTTGGGCCCTTATTTAATTGAGAGCATTCTAAACAAAAGCAGGTCTCATAGGATTTTACATATTTTTTCTTATGCCTGATTACCCTGGAACCCACTGTAGCTGGCAGAGGGCTGCACCCCCTCCCCACCATAGATTCAGGCTTAACTGGATTAGAGCCAGGAAGCACTTCTCCCAGAGCTTCTTTCATATGGAAAGGGGACTCAGGCTATGTCAAAATAGCCAGGGGGTGAGTGTCCTTTGCCCTCACTTTGCTGCAGCCCCCACTGAGTCCTTTCTTGATGGCCTCCCACAAGTGATTGTGTCTGGCATGGGTTGCCCCTCCTCTGAGGGGTCTTACCCATAGACTCTGACCAACCGACTAAGCATTGGGGGGAAGAGATGGCATAGACAGCACTCTTGCCAGAGAGATAAGCTGTGTTTCCTCAGTGGCTCACAGTCCAGAGGTCACTCACTCAGCCTTAGGCACAGGGGGCGGTTACAACTCCTGAAACCAGACAGAGCAGTTCCCAACAATATTTTCTCTTTAGTTTCTCATTGACCATTTATTATTAAGAACAATAAGGGTTTAATAGAAATGAAAGGGGAACACTCAGAAACCACTTTTCTTGTGGCTGAAGTCAGTAGGAATGGAGTGAAACCTCTTAACAGTATATGGAATGGGATTAAATATTTCTTTAAAAAAATCTTTACTTTTCAGCCCATAGTCCTCACATCTCAGCATGCAGTGATTGGGTCTCACCCAGTGTCAAGCTTTCCTCTCCTAATAGGTGTTTTTTTTACTGGTATTTCTACAAATTGTCTTATCATCTGGCTTTGGTGGCTTGCTTGCCTGCCACCAAACAAAGGGGTGATTGTTTCAGTGTCTAAGTTTGGATGATGTATGTTTTATGGTTGTTCTAGTAGTCAAAGGCAAATATCCAGATCAATATCCTCCTAATCAGTCAAAACCCACAGGGAAAGATGGACAGAGTTTTATTACATTTCTCGTTGGCAGTTGAATTGTAACATATTTATTAATTAACGTTTTTTTCTCCCCAGAACTTTTGAGCCAATGTCATTTCCATATCTCACTACAATGCTGTCTACTTTGCATAGATGTTTTTTATTATTCAAGAGGAAATAACATCAGAATTGCAAATATTATTTTATATATGTGTAAAGATTTTTAAATACACCAACACATATTGGCAATATTTGGCCCTGGTTTTGAAAATATTTCAATTATAGTCTTAGAATAACCTTGCAAATATTTTCTGTCAGAGACTAATAGTCTGCCTTTCATTCTGTCATTTTAAAATTTTAGTATTTTCTTCATAAATGTATATCTAGGGATTTTAAGAGTTATATTGTATCACATAATTGGTTTGCTTGCTAAGTAATAGATTTAAAAGTTAATTTGCAATTGTAATCGAATCACATTTTAATGTGAATTATATTAATCATATGAGATTCAATTTCTATTGTTTTCATGACATTATCTTAGAAAATAATAGAAATAGGCTTTTTTATCTGAAAAATGGTAGAACTCCAAAAAATATTAAAATAAAGACACTGTGGTGACAGAATAAAATGTCAGTAGTTTTGTTAATATAGGATGTAAAATTTAAAATTTATTTTGATACTTAAAAATAACTGGAGTAATGTTATGAAAGAAGACAGATTATATGCTACTGGGAGAGATAATAAAATTTAAACAATACTGAAAATTTTTTAAATGAAAACTAGTACTAAGAACAAAAATGGGAACTAGGTTTGATTCTATAGCCAATGACTGTTGAACTCTTATAGACTTGGTTTCAGGGGGAAAATTACTTCTGCTCCCACTTTGTAGTTTGAAATGATTTCATTTAGATATGTGATGGTCATACTTTTATAAGATGCCTTCAAAAATGGTGCTCTCAACTGGCTAGTGTAGCTCAGTGGACTGAGCATGGGCCTGCAAAGCAAAGGATCATGGTTCGATTCCCAGTCAGGGCACATGCCTGGGTTGCAGGTCAGTTCCTAGCAGGGGACACATGAGAGGCAACCATACATTGATATTTCTCTCTCTCTCCTTCCCTTCTCTTCTAAAGATAAAGAATAAATTTAAAAAAAAAAGGAGCTCTCAAAAAAATATCAGAACCAGTCCTGGGGTATATAGTTTAAAACACATGGTGCAAACTCATGGTGACACTGAATATCCGGGTCTTTTTCCTAAACAATAATTTAAGATTTAGGCACCTGCTGAATGAATGTAATGTAATGAATGTAATGAATAGTGAGGAAATCAAACACAACATACTAACATGCAGAAAGTATACTAATGATTATGCTAGTTTAGCAATAGTTACAGAATTAGCATTATACAAATACAATATTCTCTACTTAGTTACTCATTCCAACTACACAGTACTCAATTTGACAGATGGAGGCAGAATCTATATTTGAACCTAAAATACATAGCCCAGGAGAACATCCTGTCAAATATAAGATGACAGATAATTTCTCTTCCACCTAGTACATGGAGTAATAAGTTTAAATATGACTGAAAGGGGACTGTATCCCAAAATAGTTTTAAAGTCTGTAGCAAAAAATAGGGGCAGTACTAATACATGATGCCTGTTACGTAAGGCAGAATTGGGCCTGCAATGTTGTACTAATGAACTAGTAAATCACTCCCTTAAAGTACTATATTATACAAATATATCTTGTGGCTTGGTGGTTTTTTCAACCAGATAAAATAATTTTAAAATTAAATACTAGATAACAATCTAAAATATTTGTTTGCATATGTGAGCTGTATTCATCCTATGTTATTTTTTCCTATTTGAAACTACTAAAATCTACTAGAAAATTTATCTACCAAGAAAGAACATTCTGAGCTCAGAAGGGACTTCTCAGTCAAAATTTATAAAGGGGTGCTATTCAAATATAATATTACCATATACTTAGTAAAATATTTTCAGTTTTTAATTTTTAATATTTTACATATTTAAGGTGTACAAAATAATGTTTTGAAATATATATACATAGTGAAATGATAACTACAGGCAAGCTCATTAACATATCAATCTCACAATTACCATGTGTGTGCTCACACCTGAGACCTATTCTCTCAGCAATTTTTTGTATCTGACACAGTATTATTAAATATAGTCACTATACTGCACATTGGATCTCTAGAATGTATTTAGTAGAATCTTAAAAACAATTAGCTTTTGTGCCAACAAGTACAAGGTACTTAACTTTAGAAATTTTCTTTAAAAAAATATTTTAATTGTTATTCAAGCAGAGTTTTTTGTCTTTTACTCCCATCCCAGTCCACCTCTCCAGTGCTACCCACCTCCCTCCCATTTCCACCCCCCTTAGTTTCTGTCCATTTGTTCTTTATACTTGTCCTATAATCCCTTTCCTTTTTCCCCTGAAATTCCCTCCCCTCTCCCCTCTGGTTACTGTCATCCCGTTTTCTATTTCAATGTCTTTGGTTATATTTTGCTTGCTTGTTTGTTTTGTTGCTTAGGTTCCTGTTAAAGGTGAGATCATATGGTATTTGTCTTTTACCACCTGGCTTATTTCACTTAGCATAATGCTTTCCATTCCATCCATGCTGTTGCATAGGGTAGGAGCTCCTTCTTTCTTTCTGCTCCATAAAATTCCATTGTGCATATGTACCATAGTTTTTTGATCAATTCATTTACTGATGGGCATCTAGGTTGCTTCTAGCACTTGGCTATTGTAAATTGTGCTGCTATGAACATTGGGGTGCATAGGTTCTTTTGGAATGGTGTTTCGGGGTTCTTGGGATATAATCCTAGTAGTGCAATAGCTGGGTCAAAAGGCGGTTCCATTTTTAGTTTTCTTGGAAAATTCCCTACTGTTTTCCATAGTGGTTGTACCAGTCTGCAATCCCACCAACAGTGAACTAGGGTCCCCCTTTCTCAACAACCTCTCCAACACTTGTTGTATGTTGCTTTGTTTATGATGGCCATTCTGACGGGTGTACAGTGGTATCTCATTGTGGTTTTAATTTGCATTTCTCTGATAGCTAGTGATATTGAGCATCTTTTCATGTTTCTCTTAATCCTCTGTATGTCTTCCTTGGAGAAATGCCTGTCCAAGTCCTTTGCCCATTTTTTAATTGGGTTGCTTGTCTTCTTGGAGTGGAGTCATGTAAGTTCTTTTTATATTTTGGAGATTAAAGCCTTGTCTGAGGTATCATTGGCCAATACATTTTCCCATATAGTTGGGTCTGTTTTTATTTTAGTACTGTTTTCATTAGCTGTGCAGAAGCTTTTTATTTTAATGATATCCCATTTGTTTACTCTTTCCTTTATATCCCTTGCTCTGGGTGACATATCAGGAAAAATATTGCTGTGTGATGTATCTGAGATTTTCCTGCCTATGTTCTCCTCTAGAATTTTAATGGTGTCATGGCTTATATTTAAGTCTTTTATCCATCTTGAATTTTCTGGTGTAAGTTGGTACTTGAGTTTCTTTTTCTTTTCTTTTCTTTCTTCTTCTTCTTCTTCTTTTTTTTTTTTTTTTGCACGTAGCTGTCCAGTTCTCCCATCACCATTTGTTGAAGAGACAATTTTTATTCCATTCTATGG
>PVKM010030164.1:0-17425 GCA_004027735.1 Carollia perspicillata | reverse complement strand
CCTATTTAATTTGGGAGATTTAGGGAAATATGGAGGTATGAGTCATGATCTCTTGGAATTGTGGACCAGAGGTGGTCCCCGTACTGAATTCAGCTCATACCGATCACTCTTGATGGTTCTGAGTAATTCTGCATGTAAACCTGGGGCATGGTTACCCCTGGCTCTCACTGTAGCTAAAGAATCAGGCAAGACAGTGGGATCTCTCTAGAAAATGTGTGGATCCCTAAGGCACACAAATACTCAAACACCAAAAAGGAGTGTAAGTAATACAGTACTTTGAGGCTATGACTGCTGCTAGACTTGTGTTTGAGGCAAATGATATTTATTGAGTACTCTGATGCCAGACACCTGGCATATATTTTCTCCTTCTATCCTTGAAGGACTAACCTTATTCTGAAGATGAGGAAACTGACCTGCAGAGCCATTAAGGGTCTTGCTGGATCAGTCAAAATCTGGGTTCCATGCTAGAGAAGATGACTTTGGCTGATAAAATCAAAACAGAATATTAAAGGGATTGGGGAAGCTCGCAGCAAGCCAGGGCTAAGCTTCCTGAGGTGTTCTGAACCTCACACTGCAGAATCAGTCTCTTGCAGAGAGCTGGATGCCCGTATTTGCAGCACTGCCATTTCCATACCCCAGGTTTACATGCAGGAACTCAACTGAGATGCTCCTGCTACTGATGCCAACACTGTGACGATTTTGTACCAGGAATTCAGCCTTTTAGCTATCACTACTTCCACTGTCCTCTGTCTGCTCTTGTCCCATTTAGCTCCCAGGTAAAATCTGGCTCTCAGGTCTGATTAGGAAAGCATAACTCTGGGCTCTAGCTGCAAGGGAGGCTAGGAAAGGAAGTGGCTAGCATTTTCAACTCTTTTGGGAGAGGTGTTTAGTGCCTCATTAAGGGAGAAATTCCTCAAAGAAAGAAAGTGGTTCAGATGTAGGCAACCAAACAAAAGTCACATGCCCACCAGAGTTGCCCACATGATGTACATATCCATCAAGGAGAGCAGTTGGTGCTCTATTTCCAGGGCCCATCACTTCACATTCCCTATTGTAGGGCTGCCAATCAAGTAGGGCTCACTTTAAAATAATCATTCACTAAGCATAGTGTTGAGTATTTTTCAATATACTCATTATGTCACTAAGTGGTAAGGTACCAAAGACGCCGTCCTTGCCCTCAGGGTGAGAGCCTTAACCATCATCACATGGTCATGAGCAGCAACAATGAATGACAAATATATTGATCACCTTCTGCACCCGATGCTTTGAATCCATTGTCTGTACATTTTGACACGTTTTCTGCAAGAACATGTTCTTAATGCCATTTTTTTTCAGATGATGGCACTGAGGCTCAGAAAGACTATACAACATGTAAGTTACACAAATAAGAAGCTGTGTGTTCTAGAGGTCTGTCTCACCAAGTCTCACTGGGGGACACTGGGAGACAGAAGGATGCAGTAGCTTAACAGAAGTCTGCAGCTGATGGGAGAGCTGGGATTTGAACACGGTCCTCTGACTCCAGCACCCAGGAGACTAACCACTAAACTAAACTGACTTCACATCAGCTCTGCTCACTTCATGCCATGTGTCGGCTGGCCTGCCCCTTTTTGCCTACATTGCTCTGAATGCCTTTTATTCAGTCCCGAGGTTTTTAAACTTGACCTTTCCAGTTCCATCTTTTTGAGGGATAATGACCACTGATGATGCAGCTGATTCCAGGATGGAGTGTGTGTCACTAAAACCAAACCACCCAGAGATCCTCTGAAGGCAAGAAAGAGAGAATCAGGGCATTGCCAGCTGATCTTGAAGGGCACCTCTTGGCCCAATTCTCCATGAGGAGGGCTTGTTCCTAGGGTCCGTGACTCCTTCAGGACAGAAAGCACTAGATTTTAACTCCCCTACGTGAGACTGCTGAGCTGTATGATCTTAAGCTGGTCACCCTGACCACCAGTGAGTTCCTTCCCTAAAGGACAAGGACAGGCTGCTGATGGTGATTAACTTGCTAATGAGGAAAAATGTCTTCAGAAGAAGAAGCATGCTTTGGTAGGGGACATAGGGAGTGACATCACGAGGACGTTCCTCCCAACTGGACAGATCTGGCAGAGCTGGGGTGAACAAGAGAGGCTATTCTGAAAGAGGTCCCATGAGGTTGAGAAAGACAGACACAGAAGGAATTAGAGAAATTGGTTCTTTACTCCACATCTCTCCAGCCCACTTTTCTGCACCGGTCCAGGTTCCACTAGTTACCTAGCCTTAGTTTTCATGTTGCCCTTTGAGGTGCACGGGATCTGTAGAGAAGTGCTTAAACATGATTATTGTTACCGTGTTAGCATTATTGGACCATTTCCATTCAGTTCCTGTAAATGGGAGTTGATACCACCTCCCCGCCCCCAACTCCTCCCCACACACACCAGTGAGAATCTCAGAGCTATTTGCCGCGCCCTAGAGACTGCTTTATCTTTGAGAGTCCAAAACGAAAAGCCGATCAAGCTGTCAAGGATTTTTAATTATTTATTTTTAATTATACAAGCAATACATGGTTATGTTCAGGTTGTAAAAAATTCACACAATACAGTCCCTGTAAAATTAAAGTGTTCCCCAAGCAAAGAATTTTAACTAGCTCTGGCGCTCGTGTGTCAGACCGCAGCTCTGCCGTGCACCAGTTCAGGGCATGTGGGCGAGCCCGGCAGGGAGTGGGGGGGAGGGTTAAGGAAGCACAGAGCCACTGTGACACTGGGGAGAGTGGGGAGCTGCGGTCAACCGTCAGATGGAATGGGCGTCCCAAATCTGAACTTCCTCATGCCAGCCCTCGTCCCATCTGCCTTCCCGAAAGAGCTTCTCAGAGTTGGCTCACACCCTCCTGAGTTTAAGGGGCCTGGGCACATTTGGCCATGGCAAGTGGAGAGATGTTTAGCAAATTAATTTCTTTCTCAGCAACATTGCATTACTATTTCCTTATGATTCAATAAACCCCCATATCAATTTGTACAGAACTACATAGAGATGAATACAGGGTTTTGGAAGAGGAGTCAGAAATGCATTGAATCAAGGAAAGACTGAAGTGGAAAAGACCTTAGAGACCACCAGTTTAGTCCTTCACTTTTCAGAGGAAGACATCGAAGACCAGAGAAGCCCGGTCCAATGTCCCAAGTCATACAGAGAGCTGGATGCAGAGGGGGAACTGGCACTCCCATGTGCAGACTCCCACCGCAGTGCTCATCCGGTGCACCAGCACTGGAATCCAAGCTGTCTCGGTGATCTAGCTGCAGGACCTGGGCAGGTCGCAATGATTCTCGGCCCCAGTTGCCTCGTCACTCCTATGTACCTTAGAGTGGCAGTGCTAACAGCATCAGATGACATAATGACTAAGTGACGTGCAAATCGCCAAGCAATTTTCAAGTACAAAAGTAAACTGCATTTCAGTTATTAGGAGGACAAGCATTCTTAATTAGTCAGTCATCTACAGTAGCATTTCTCAAAGCATGATCATTACCTAAATGAACAAACATTTTTGGGAATCTGGCCAGAAAGCTCTGCCTTTTTGCTTTCGTTTGTCTTTTTAAGTCCCCTAGAAACTTGATTATGGGCTGAGTGTTGTATGATCTTAGGAACTTATTTGTAACTGAGTTAGGTGTGATAATGGTGTTGTAGTATGTCCAGGAGGTCATTAATTTGGGGGAATGTGTGCTGGGGAGTATTTCTGGGTAATTGAAGTTTATTATTTAGGTGTGATGTATCATGATTTCAGTAATTCACCTTTTAATGCTTTGGCAATTGTAGATGCATGCATGTGTGTGCCCACACACATATGGCAAAATGTTAACAAGTTCTGAATTTGGATGGAAGGTCTGTTACATGTGTGAATATTGGGCAGACTATCATTCTGTCTTTCTGTATGCTTGAACTTTTTTATGATACAATTATTAGGAATACCGTTTCTCCTGGTGATTTTGATTCTTTCTAACAGTTTGAGATCTGGTTACCTAGAGCTGTGAACCACTGACGAATGACAATGTGTGAGTGGAAACAGTTTTTAATCCCCTCTTTGATGTCTTGTAAGAACCAGAGCCAGTTTTCCTTAGCAATACTGGTGAGGTTCTGTTTCTCCTTGCTTCGTTTTGCCTGCGTTGTCTCTAAGACCAAAATACCAAAATAGCGGACCACCTTCCTCATTTCCAGACAGGCCTAGAAGTGACAATGACTCCACTTGATTAGACCTATGGTTCCCCAACTTGGGTGCCTGGACACACAAGCCATGGAATTTCAGCAGGCTTAGAGTAAGACACAATCACCTAATTTAACAGCAATCAGAGGTGCATCAAATGCACATCTAGGTTTGATACCCATTGTTTTCGACAGTCATGATCATAAAGCCAAGGTCGTGGGTTTGATTCCTGACCTAAGAGCCATTGAACTTTGCAGGATGTTCTCTTCTTTAATAACATCCTGCACTGCTTACCCTGTTCTACCATTTTGAAATAGGGGTCTCACTGGGGAAAAAATGAAAAAAAATTAAAAAGCAGAAGAAAGAAGGTATATGGATCAGAGAAATTTACTATTGTGAATACATGTATGATTTTTTTCCCCTTCATATGAGAACCTGCTATAATACTTTCAATTGCAGAGATGGCTGTGTTTTATTGATGGGTGAAAAGAGACCTTTATTCGTTGCTCTCTGATTATGAAAAGTATCAACTACCTCAGAAATTTTGGATGAAGAGGTAAAAATGTTTTGTCAGCATCAGTGAATTATATCAAAATGAATGATGTTTTTAATGAAAAACGCTTGATGAACACTTTCCCAGCAAGCCTGAAAGGGGAAATTGAAGCTCAGGGAACGGAAAAATGAACCACTCCCCCCTCACCTGACCGTTTTTATTACCAACACTTTGGAGCTCCTTCCGCTTGTTGTAGAGCAGGGGTGTCCAACCCCTCAGCGTCTCTGGGCCACACTGGAAGAAGAGTTGTCTTGGGCCACACATTCAACACGCTGTGACACGTAATCACACACACACACACAAAATCTCATAAAGTTTTAAGTAAATTTACGGGTTTGTGCTGGGATGCATTCACAGCCATCCTGGGCTGCTGGCAGGTCCCAGGCTGGACACCCCTGTAAGGGGAAGAGAGGACCAGCCCTTGGATGGAGCCTCTGTTTCTGCAGCAGGAAGCAGGCACACCATGAAGCGGTTTCCCTCGTTTTTATGTAATATGTCTTTGCAGCTTAAACCTTTAATTAACCAGAGATGTCATCAGGAAAAGTTTGCCAAGGGAGAGGATGCCTGGTTTAATTAAAAAGATCTTTAATAGTTATTAAAGAAATCAATTTGGAATTCAGGCCCGAGAGCAGTGATAGGGGAAGGAATCACGGGGAGGAACTTGGCCATCTCTCCCGGGAATGCAGGTTAACCCTTGGCTCTGCATTGCTGCAAAGCCTCCGGGGTAGTGGTGCAGGGGGTGGAGAACACGCTTATCTTGACTCATCACTTTGGAATCTACATTCCGGGTTCCCAGAGGCAACCCTGTCTTACACGGGAGAAGCCTAACCTTCTGGAATGCAGTTATCCGGGCAATTGAAGGCAAGAGGAAACCTTTATAAATTGGAAATCACCTACCACATAAGTATAAGCTATTTTTCCCCCCAAAGAGATGCATTACTTCTCCCTGAGGATCTGTGCTTGGACTGTACATCAGCCTTCTTTCCATTAGCGCTGCAACCCGCCTTCTTCGGATCCAGCCAGAAACAAGGATTTGGCTCTTTGAAGCGCAAGAGAAATATTATTTTCACTTGTCTCATGAAAATAATGACACAAAAGGTGAAGTAGCCAGAGGATGGGCAAAATAAATAGTCTGCATGGGGGAAAACTGCAAAAGGGAAGGGATTTTTATTTTAAAAAACAGCTTTCTGCCGCCGGCGATAGTTTCCTATTTCCCCCCCTGGTGCAGCCCAGTTGAGTGAGATGCTAAAAGCAAGTGCCTTTCAAGTCATCTATGTTTAATTAATATGTTTACAGCACTTAGAGAGGGAAACCGAAGACAGGAGCAGAGCGTGGCTCCACAAAAGACTTTGCTGTTGCCACGTAGATGTTTCTCAGGTGGACTGAAGCACCTCCACCTGAGACTCAGATCATCACTCGATGGAAACTCAAAAGAGAGGCGGGACCAGGTCTTTGAACACCGGAGAGCGCATCCTAATCACCCGCTCACACTTTCTTGAAGAGCTGGAAATAGGCCGTATATCTACTTGTACTCTTCACAGCGAATTGCCCAGAATCTGTGCTCACAATGTATTTGTTGATTGCTCTGCTGATTACTCGGAAACTTCTGGGCATAATAGTCCCCCAAAATGTCTCAGCTTCCTGTTTCACTTGACCCATTAAACTTAGTAGGGAATGTTGCTTGGCGAATTGGGGTATCTCGGGAGATGAATTATAACTCGAGCTTCACCAATGGACCTGTTGTCCTGCTGTAGGTAGATCACGTAGTTTCTCTGGGCTCCACTTTCCTCGGTTACAAAATAAGGAGCGTTGAACTAGTTGGTCTCCAAGTCTCCTTCTGGCCTAATGTAGTCTGATCCACCATTTCTCCTTCGTCTTGGCCGGGGATATCTCTTCTAAGTTAGAAGAATGATGGCACACAGGGAGTCTCAGTGCTCATTAAGACATTTGTGGCAGAAGCAGGGGTTGCAAACTGGCAAGCAGCAGGCTGGATCCAGACTAGAGATGTGTTTGGTTGAGCCCAACTGATTTGGGGGGTGGGTGGTAGGAACCGAATTAGTTAACAACAGTTAAAATGCAAGAGGTCTCATGGTTATCTTGACTTGTGCTTCTGTTGAGAAGTAGGGCAACTCTGGCACCACTTCATCTACCCTGGCAGTGGCCCATTGGAACTCCTTCCTTGTGAGTCCTACATGGACCCTGCCCTTCCCTACTGTGTCCTCAACACGAAGGCTGCATTTCAGTTCCTTGGGTAACATTGGGCTTACACTGTGGTTTCCCTGACCCTGTCTCATCTCACTCATCCGTGTGGTTTTCATGGCCTGAGTAGGTACGTGGGTGAGAGGAAGAGATGGTTGGAAAGATGATGTCAGGAGCTGCCTGCCCTCTGGAGAGACCTCTATGCTGGGAGCGTGACTGTTTCCTGGGACGTGGGAGCTGCTTGGTGGGTCACCTGCTTTCAGTTGGGTGGAAGGGATCAGATAGCCATTGACCGATGTGAGCAACACAATCATTTCCTATTTAAAACTGGCTCAAATTGTCCACGTGGGCTCTTCTTTGAATGTGTGTCTTAAATATCACTTACTCAGATCAGCACCCCGCACAGACATACAGGCCGTCCCAAACTCGGCACACGCTCAGAAGAACTTCAACAGCAAAGACCCACATTTTTAGTCATCGTTGGAGTGGCCATGAAATTTGTTGCCTAAATTAGGACATTTTTTAAAAGTCAAAGGGGGCATTATTAATATCGATGCCAGGAAAACAGGAATAAACCAGCGAGCAAACTGGGGCGTGTGGTCACTCTGCTGAATAGGCGACATCCAGGAATGGCTTGATTACAGAATCTGCCACTGGCCACGGGGGGTTGTCCTGGGAACCAGATTTGTCCCACGTCCACCCCTGACACATGCTTGGCTCCTCTCATTGTTGAAGTTCTCACCATGGTAGAGAGGACCCAGGACAGTTCTGTTCCTTCCAGAATTGAGCTCTCCTGCGCCCTCTACCTTTAGCCTATGCCCCTAAGCCTAAGCCTACTACGAAGGACAGCCTTTTCGGCTCTGAGAGGTGATGCATGCAGGTGGCTGTCAGAGTTGGCTGTCTGAAATTTGGGACCTGGGAAGTGAATGGCATGTGCCTCTGAATCCTTCCATGTCTTCATCATCTCTGCTCCCCTCTTTCTAGACCCTTCCAGGTAATTAATTCAGGATAAAGAAGTTTCCTCTACTTGTCCTTAAGCTAACTGGGTCACCCCTTCATGCTACTAGAAATTTGCATTTTCTACAGGGGAGGGGTGGTCGTGGCTCAGGTCACTGCAGGACACCACCACTGAAGATCAAACCACTTTACGCAACCAGCACAGGGGTAACATTGCCGCAGTAGTAAGTTTCACACTTGGCATTTGGGGGAGGAACAAAGGAAGTTTGGGGGCATTTCAAATATCGAAAGAAAGAGGAAGGTTTTTGAAATGCAAAGATATGAGTCCCTTTCCAGGAGGCAAATTATACAGTAGTAGCTAAGATAAAAAAGGGCGGAGGGGTAGAGGGTATCGGGACGGTAAAATAAATTGTTTAATGGATAGAGAACGATTCAGAAAGGTGACTCTCAGATCCCTTAGATAAAGCCACCCAGCTACTCGTCAAAGATAAGAGGAAAAGCTGGCTGCCTTTATTCTTTTGACAAAGATGCACCAAGGTGGCAGAGAGAGGAGGTTAGAAGGTTGGTAATAGCTTGTTCTCATTTACAATGCATTCTAAACTATTCTATCACTCCTTATAAGAAGGCCTTGCAGGAGATTCGGACATGAGGTCTTGACAGAGTCTACAGTGGCAAAGAAAAGGAGGGGAGATGCAGAGAGAGGAGGGGACTGATGTATTATTTACAGTTGGAGATCTTGCAAAGAGCAGACTGCAAGGGCTGGCCCAAAGACTCGTGTCTGTACGACTGTGGAATAAAGACAGACATGTCTGAATTCTCGCCGTGGCCATGCTGGGCCAGCCTGCGGGTGTCTCATTGCTGTGCCACAGTCTGCCCTGCTACTGGTTACCTTTCCCAGTGGCCTGGAAGGGCAAAGATCTCAAGAGAACGCTGCTCAGGCCTCTAGGGGTGAAATCTCATTAGGCTGGCACGGAGGGCATCGTGCTGGTGGTGACAGGTCTAATAAGCATGTGGATGGCAGACACACACGCAGACACACTCTTACTGAAGTCACCACGCAGTGGGCAGAGAGGAGGGATGCGGGGAATCTGATCCAAAAGGCACAAAAACCCTGCAGCCTCTGCAGTGAGCTGAGAGAGAGCGACAGGAGGACGGCACAAGGAAACAAGAAGCAAAGTGTGAAACCCCACAGCAGAAGCCGCTGGAGAGCATATGCATTGGACTTCACAGCGTCCTCCCGTTTCCAGCTTGCATTTGCTCCATATGCTGCTTTACACGGCTTTCCAGAGCCATAACGGGTTTTATTCCGTAGTTTTTATACTAACATGAATGACTCACATCTGCTCCAATACCCAATTCGCTCTCTAATGTCTTCGGCTGCGAGGAGAGAACAGCTTACGCAGAACTTGCCAACGACAGGAGTGGCAAAAGGAATCCTAATTCAGGGACAAGGAAGGTTAGGACCCTGTGTGAGCTAGAGGGTCTTTGAGAGGGCACGGCATCACGGTTGGGGAAACGGAGGCCCAGAGAAATGTGGAACTTCCTCCAGCATATCAAGACCAGCGAGGTCAACTCATGCTCAAGCACCAGGATATACCTAATTAAGAGGGCACTGACTATTATTTTTTTCTTATTTCCTGCTATGTTAAATTTTTTGCTGAGAGATTTTCCTCTCCACATAGACTGTGATGAGAAAAAAAAGTAACATGGATTAATCGCTAATGATAGCTAATCCCCCACTGGGATTAACTGTGTTCTGCGTTACTCAGGCTGGTTATTAAAGTTTTAAATATCCACCAGAGCGTGGAGGTCCCCCGGATAGACCATGTCCTGGGGGAGACTTATGGGGCTGGGCTCGGTCGGGGTGGAGCTTCACTTGGCTTCCAGATGCTTTAAGTCCCATCTGAAATTGATTTCAATCCTAATAACACATGCTGGTTTGACAGCCCAGACTAATATGCCCTTTGGCCAGATCAGGTAATGGCACTGGCACAACTGGATTCCCTCGACAGCTTCCGGAGGACCAGGAAATCGCCACCACACTGGAGGGCAAAACAGCTACTGGAGAGGCAAGCACCTTCGAAGGCAATCCCTGCTGCCCCAGGCATTGCACGCCTTGCATGGAGCTGCCGTGGGAATCCCAGGGCCTCAGTTTCCCCAGATGCTAAACAGTTAGAAGGACGCACCTAGCACCTCAGCAGCAGGAAGTGCGGTGTGCACTATCTCAAAAGCTTGGCGGTGGTGTTGTATAACTCCCTGCCATCTGTTACTCAGAAGCAGTAGTATCACAAAGCGCTGAGCAATGGACTACAGTGCAGCAGCTCCTGCCTGGAGCTGACAGCGGCTCAGCGGCGCGCCTGGGGGTCCCCTGCAGAGTCTGCCGCAGACACTTTGCAGGCCCAAGCCTGCAGGTCCAGGGTGAGGCTCCTGGAAGAGATCCAGGCAGCTCAAGATGCTGCAGGGATGGGTTCTCTTGCTGCCGTCACCTCTGCTCCCCACCCCATGACCATGGTCTACATGCACCTTTGCAGGGCCGAAGGCCAAAGCAATGGCTGGGAAGCCTACATCGACCTTTCAGCATGTAGAGTTCGAATGAAGGTGAGTCCCGGGTCACCCCCATGGCTCTGTGTGGTGGTCTGAGAGGTCCGCCAAATCTCGAGATGAGCTGGCAAGAGTGCTCAGCTTTTCTGGGCCATTTGATTTCCACCCCTATTCCCAACCGAAAACTTCTGATCTACAGCCTGGCCAAGCACTTTTAGAGATGTGAGGCAGGACTGCCCTGCTACTGAAAGACAAGGTACTAAACACCCTGGCTCTCAGCAGATTCCTCCATTTCAGACTCTTCTTGGGGGTTCCATTTTATTGGAGAATGAATTCTGGAACCCCACTTTCCTAGTGTATGGTGCTTCCCCTGTGCTGAGCTCCATGGGGAGAAGCAGGAAGATGGTGGCTACATCGGTAGGTACATCAGACTCACCTCCTTTTGAAAGGTAACCCTCTACCTCCAGTATCCCCCCTGCCCAGGGTCACTTTCTAAGAACTCCATGTGGTTGGCTTAATTTCCGACCTCCTCCCTATAAACATCTGCAAACACAGAGCTCTGATGCTTGGTAAGAAGACCCTTAAGGGAGATAACTGCTCCTTAATTTTTAAAAGGATTTCTTTAAAGTTAAATTTAGACCAACTCAGAGTTCCATTAAGCAGAAAAAGTTGCCAACCACCTGCATGCAGGTGGAGAAACAAACACCCTGGGGAGCTGGCAGAACTCAGCCTTGACCCTGAACTGCCAAGAGCAGCTCCAGCGTCCCAGAGCCGCCTGGGGTGGGGGTGGGGTGGGGTTGGGGGCGAAAGCATTGAGGGCGGGACTCGGTTTTGAGCGCCACGTGCAGCCCCCTGCTGTGAAAGGGAATGTCCTCCTAGGCACAGCTCTGCAAGGCGCAGCCTGCCCCTTCAGTACCAAAATGAAGCTGGCGTTGGCGGGCTCTTGAGTGCACCGTTCCCACCCCGCCCCTCCCCGCCCCAACCCAGGATGGCCCTGGAGCTGCGCCTTGTGTTCGGCGCGGGCATCCCCAGAACAGCACCGTGCGCCTTGGTCGGCGGGCGGCGGTAGCGCCCCCTGTCAGAACCCCCTCGCTCACACCCTGGCTCCCTCCGAGTCGGTTTGTCGTACCTTCCTTCTCCGTTCTCTCCCTCCTCCCCTTCCTCCCTCGTGTTCCTGTTGGGGTGCCGGGCACAACCTCGGATTCCTTCCTCCCCGCAGCTCCCGGCGGCGGCAGCGGCGGCGGGCAAGGCGGTGGCGGTGGCGCGGGGACCATCTCGGCTGCCACCGTGCTTGTCCAGCTTGGCTACCCCTCAGCCCTTCCCTGCTGCGCCTCTGGGCACGCTGCTCCTTCCACTCCTGCTCTCTTCACTCGGAAGCGGGCGGGGCGCTTTGCAGGATCTCGCTGCCTCTGCACGGCGTTCCGGGGCTAGCGCTCCACAGAGCAAGGTGCTCTCCGAGACTCCTGCCCCGCCGACCCTGACCACCAGGGGGTGCCCCAGGGACGTAGCTTCGCTGAGAGGAAAAGGCAAAGGGGACCATGCGGTGCCTGTCTCGCCGCCTGGTATTGCCGATCTTCGGGGTTCTCTGGTTCACCGTGCTGCTGTTCTTCTGGGTAAACAAGAAGAAGTTAGAGGTGTCGACGGGACCTGAAGTGCAGACCCCCAAGGTATGGGGTTTGGCGGCGCGCCGGGCACGGGGCAGTGGTTTGCAGGAGGGCGCGCCGCTCGCGTGCTGGGTTTGCAGGCTCCCGGGAAGCCAGGTCCGGGGTGTGGGTGCTGTGAGCAGGTAACCGGGAGCCGGATGAGGCTACAGGGTGTTATTTCTGGATTTAAAAAAAGCTCGGGTTTATCTACGGACCCGCAGTGTGTGAAAGTGGGAGCGGGTGTGGGTAGTGGGCACGCATCGCGGGCAGAGCGGAGCTGTCAACTTGGGCAACGCGCCGGGGTCCCAGGGCGAAGGAGGTGCTGCAGACGAGTGGCCCAGAGGGTGGCTGTCTGTGGACTCCTCGAGAGAGTTGCGGGCGTTTGGGTTGGGTGGCCGGGCCGGCCGGTGCTGGCGCCCGTGAGAAGTCTGGCGGCTCTGCTGACCTCCTTCCCGTAGCTGCCAGGCCCCACCACCGGAGGCCAGAGGCCGGGGGTGCGCCGCGTGTGTGTGCTTCTCCCGCGAATGCCCTGCAGCTTCCTGGGGCGGCTGCAGCCGGTGCTCATCTGGCCTGCTGCCACCCCTGCTTTGTAATTGTCCCTGAACCCTTAAGCTGCATTGGAAATTGAACACCAGTAAAGAGTCTGTAAAACAAACTCCTCGGCATTGGTGGGGAGTTGGGAAAATGAGAATTTAAGTGGCTTTTTAAACTCCTGCCCAGTTGGTTCATCTGAACAGAGCCAGGAGGTTCTCTCCACAGGCTCTCTTCTACCTCTAATTCAGAGCCCCCATTCCTCAGTCTCTTTCACTTCCACACACCTGGCCTTGGGCCAAAGACGGAGGCCTCCCGGTTTCCTGACCAGTGAGGCAACATTTATGAACTGGGTCCAGAGCAGAGCCTGGGAAAAGCTCTTGGAAGAACTTCAGGTCCAAAGCAGGAGGCTGAAAAGAGTGAGGAGTCTCCCCAGTAAGGACAGTACAGAGGACCCAGAATTTGCCACGTAACATAGTGGGCGTTTCTTTTTAAGTAGTTGTGTGGGTTGGGTGGTACTATCCTTATTTCATAGGTTAGGAAGCTGGCTCCGTCTTTGAATGCCTTGCCTTAGGTCACTGTTCTGACTTGAACTCAGACCTCGGATGTTGAGGACCTTTCTACTGTACCCAGGTTCCTCCCAGATCCCCTTCTAACTAAGCCTTCTGGCAATGTGTTTTGGAGTCTTACCAGTTTTCAGTTGTGTTTCACACGCATTTTTCGGTTGGTGGGCCATGTGCCATCGCTGTGGGTACAGAGATGCAGAACTTACACTCTGGGGTGGGATTTACTCATCCATGGGCAGACCACACAGTGTGCGGAGGGCCAAGAGGGTCTCAGTGCTCTTGGTGTGGTGGGAGCCTGGGGACTTCCTGGAGGAGGACGTCACAGAACTGAGTTGAGAAGGATGAACAGCAGGGCAGGGAGGGCATTCCAGGTAGAGGTTAGCTGCACTGAGCAGGCTCAGAGGAATGACACAGCACGTTGTGTGAGTTTGGCACAATCGGGGCGTAAAGCAGGTGGCAGACGCCAGGGATGAGGCTGGGGAGGGAGGTGTATGTGGGTCACGTTGGGTAGCTCCTCGTGGGTGCTAGGGGGCCTCGGAGGGGCACTAAGCGGGGCGTTGTCAAAGTCAGACTCGTAACTTCGAACAGCCTTTAGAGCACAGGATCGGTTTTCTTAGTCACCTCAGACCTGCCCATAGGCCTAGAGAGATTTCTCCTTTTTCCCTGGGTGTCTCTGCTCCTGGTGATGCAGCTCAGGGCGCCGTGGGGACGTGAACTCTCTTTTGAAACTCATTGCCTGAAGTTCACTTCTTCTTAGTTTCCACCAGGGATCTGGGGCAAGAGACGTTTCCTTCTTTGTGCACCTTGTCCTCCTTCCTTACCTGCCTGTTCTCATCCTGGCCTGCGCCGGACGCACACTCACGGAATGGGTGCCGCTATGGGCCAGGCTCTGGGCCAGGGTTGGGGGCTGCCCTTTGGCGGGGGCCTCTCTCACAGTTCCTGGTTGAGGCAGAATCGCAAACAAATGAGTAGACAGTAGCGTTGGGGGTGCTCTAGCAGCAAAGTCTGGACGTGGTGCCGTGCAGCCACAGAAGGGGGGATTCCAGTTTTGAGCACTTGCTTTTTGTCTTAACATTCTACCCCCCCCCCATTTTTCTGTATCCTTTATAACTACAAATTCCATAAACTTAAAAAATCTGGATACCTTTTATTAGGTGCCCTTCTGTTTTTGTTAGTATATTTCTCCTTCCCGTTTTTCATGTGTGTGTCTGACTACACATCTACATAGATGTGTTGTGTGTATTTGTGGGTGTGTTTGTGTCTGGAGGATGAGCTAACCCTCTGTAGCGTAGTGTGTGTGTGTGTGTGTGTGTTTCTGAGAACAGAGGTGGAGAGACAGAGAGAGATCTTGTCTTAGCCCCAGAACAATTTTATGCCCACGATGGATCTATACGCAATTTGCTCATCTTGCCTGAAGAAGTGCCGTTGGTTCCCAAACCTGACTCCATGTCAGAATCACCTGGAGAGCCGTTTCCCATACTCATTTTGGGGGTTGTGACCCTCTGGGTTTGGGAGAAGGTCCTGGAATCAGTATCTTTGCAAGTGCTCTGTGTGAGTTGGAAGCAGCCTACTGATGGATGCCATTTGGGAGCTTGGTGAAGAATACTGAGTGTGTGGACTTTTTTATAATTCCATTGGCCCCATGAAAAGTGTGTCTGAATGATTTCATTCTTCTTGAGCTGCTGGTGGACTGAGCTTGTGTGAGAGTGTGCACTCGTGTGAAATGACCATAGCTAGGCTTTGGACGGTGCTTTCCAAATTCACAAACTCCGTTTTATGTATATCCATTATCTCTTTTAATCTTCACAGCCACCGCATAAAGCAGATAACACTTTCCCACGGATAAGGTCGACTAATGAAGTTATACAATTGGCCCGTGCTAACAAGGCTATTACTGAGTGGCTGCATCGGGGACAAGGGTGGACCGGGATCATTCTGGAAACTGCCCGCCCCTGTGCCCCTTCCGTGCCACTATGCAGCGCAGACTGCCTGGGTCCCCACTTGTGGGTGGTGGGGCGGGGTTAGGGATACTTATACCATCTATTCCCCAGTCCACTTTCCAGTGCTTTCATGCCTCGTCCCTGGATGCCGGCCTTTGGAGAGCTGCAGGGGGAGTCGCTGTGACGTGTGAGGGAACCACTTCAGGGGAAATCCTGCCCTGGCCCTGGGAGGAGGCCGTCTGGGGCAGAGGAAGCTCCTCTGGCTGGTCCGAGTCCACGCTAGTGGGGAGGGGCCCATGGGAGGTCATGCCCGAAAACTGCAGAAGGTTGCAGCGCTTTTGGTTTAGAAATCATTTGTCAGGGCAGGGATTGTTTCCTCAACAGCAGGAATTTGGACATTTCCTGGGATATTTGAATATTGCAGGAGACAGAAAAAAAACCTCCATTTTTTAGTGAGTTTTGTACCCTAGGTTTTCCTAGGAAATGCTAGTGCACAGCCATGCAGAGAGCTCTTGCCTTGGACACGTCAAAGCGGCCGGGAACTTTTCGCCCTGCCTAGGCCTCTTCTTGCCATGGTGGAGGGGTCAGCCTGTTTTCTGAGGTGAGGGCAGTGGGCTCCCTGCCCTTCAGAGTCTTTACAAAGGTTGGGAACGCCACTCGGAGAGGAGAGGGCTGTTGTGAGGGCTCCCGGGCTGGGGAACCTCCCGAATTTTAGATTCCATGCAGCAAATTGCCTCACTGGGGGCCCTACAGGTTCCAGACCCTCGCCTCCATTCTTCACCATGTTAGGGGACGTCCGTATTCACCTAGAGGTGGGGGCTCTCCAAAGAGGGCCTGGTAGTAAAATAAAACCCATGCCTGGTCACAATCCACAGAGGACGGGGAAGGCGTGCTGTACTACCAGTTGGAAGAAAGTTAATTGAGTTTCCCCCCCCCTTCGTTTCAAGAAGGGCTGGTTCTATTAATAGCCTCAAGTAAAGATTTTTTTAAGTTTGACTTTTTAATGTTGGTTCTGTTCTTTTACCAGGTCCCCTACCACCACATCCAGCCAGCTCTAATTCCTAATTGGAAATTCTGTAACAAGTCTGATGTCTTAATTCAGACTGCATTTTAGTGATAAATATGGTACCAAATGGTACCATATGGTACCAAATGGTACCCCAAAATGTTTTTATTTCTTCTCTCCCCTATCATTTGTTTGCCATTTGGAGAATTCTACACCAAATGACAGAATTAAAAAAGATAGGAAACCAGCAGATTTGTCTCCTATTTCCTGGAACTAAATTTAGTCCAGGGGTTAGGCTTTAATAAAAGCAAAAAAATATGTATATTTTTTGAGACCTGAGGGTACTTTGTGAGGAAAGTATTGGAAATGTAAAAGCTTTGAACAAAGCGCCTCAGGCCCGGGTAAATGTATTTGTGCTGTACTGGAAATATAACACACACTATGAGAAAAGAACTTGTCTTTCCGTAACATTTGCATAGCACACATGCCTTCAGTATATGATACTGTTATTTCCCCCAGTTTGTAGGTAATTTCCTCCGTGAAAAAAAGTCATGAATTTTAAGGAGAGACCCTATTAATCTGCGGGTGCTTGGTGCCTGCACATTGGACTCTATCCAGGGAATGTTGACTCTGGTGTGACCAGAAGTAGCTCATGATCACAGGAATGTTTATCCTCTCATTGACGCCTACGCCCGCCTGGGCCGGGGCTGTTTATCCCGGTAGCAGATTCCTGGAGCAGGTGGGGGAATGGCCCTGCAGTGGCTGCTGTCAGAGACTGGGAAGGATGCAAGTAGGAGGTGGGAACCTCAGGTATTTAAGAAATAGTATGTCTTTGCTTTCTAGAGATCAAGAAGCTAAGCAAACAAACAAACAAATCTGAGTTTACCCCTGCCCCCTTCCAATCCCATCAAGCTGGTGGGAATGTCTCCTGGGTCCTTTGGGGCCGCTCTGGCTTGTACCCATGTCCCAGCTCCCTTTCCCAGCCAGCACCCTCCCCCAGGTCCTGCTGGGAAGTTCTGTCTTAGGGACCCACAGATCTAATTTGAGGGACTCTCTCTGTGTCAGTCTGAGGAGCTCTCTCCCTCCCTAAACCCTTATTCCCCTAATTGGCCTGGTGCTTTTGGAGACGAAGACTAGGAATCCCTGTCTCCAGTGTTCCTGG
Organism: Carollia perspicillata; assembly: GCA_004027735.1. Classification (NCBI taxonomy): domain Eukaryota; kingdom Metazoa; phylum Chordata; class Mammalia; order Chiroptera; family Phyllostomidae; genus Carollia; species Carollia perspicillata. Next base: position 162 of record PVKM010030164.1, on the reverse strand, counting down.
AGGTACAGAATGATACCTGCTCAAATCTGAGAAGACAAAGGGGCAAAACTAGGAAGGAAAGAGAAATTAATTCCCCTGTCACAAGCCTCCCCAGCCTGTCTAGGGACTACCCTTTTTCAAGGTTGCTCTTCTGTTTGTATCATTTGAAAGTGTTAATTTCCA
>PVKM010030163.1:0-11829 GCA_004027735.1 Carollia perspicillata | reverse complement strand
GCCTATATTATTCTTAACCTCCCTCTATCTATTTTCTACCTACCATTTATGCTACTTATTCCCTGTACCTTTCCCCCCTCTCTTCCCATCCCACTCCCCTGCTGATAACCCCCCATGCGATCTCCATTTCTGTGATTCTGTTCCTGTTCTAGTTGTTCGCTTATTATTTTTTTAGTTTCAGTTGTTAATAGTTGTGGGTTTGTGGTCATTTTACTGTTCATAGTTTTGATCTTCTTCTTCTTAGATAAGTCCCTTTAACATTTCATATAATAAGGGCTTGGTGATGATGAACTCCTTTAACTTGATCTTATCTGAGAAGCACTTTATCTGCCCTTCCATTCTAAATGATAGCTTTGCTGGATGAAATAATCTTGGATGTAGGTCCTCGTTTATCATGACTGAATATTTCTTCCCAGTCCTTTCTCACCTGTAAGTTTCTTGAGAAATCAGCTGATGGTCTTATGGGAACTCTTTTGTAGGTAACTGTCTCCTTTTCTCTTGCTGCTTCTAAGGTTTTTCTCTTTATCTTTAATCTTGTGTAATGTAATTATGATGTGCCTTGGTGTGTGCTTCCTTGGCTCCACATTCTTTGGGACTCTCTGAGCTTCCTGGACTTCCTGGAAGTCTTTTTCCTTGGCCAGATTGGGGAAGCTCTCCATTATATTTTCAAATAAGTTTTTAATTTCTTATTCTTCCTCTTCTCTTTCTGGCACCCCTATGATTCGGATGCGGGAACGTTTAAAGTTGTCCTGGAGGTTCCTCAACCTCTCATTCAATTCTGATTGAATATTTATTTCTTCCTTCTGCTCCAAACCATTGATTTGAGTCCTGGCTTCTTTCCCATCACTGCTGGTTCCCTGTATATTTTCCTTTATTTCACTTTGCATAGCCTTCACTTTTTCCTCTATTTTGCAACTATAGTCAACCAATTCTGTGAGCTTCCAGATTACCAGTGTTTTGAACTGTGCACCTGATAGGCTGGCTATCTCTTTGTTGCTTAGTTGTATTTTTCTGGAGCTTTGATTGTTCTTTTAGTTGGGCCATTTTTTTTTTTTTTGTCTCAGTGTACCTGTTATGTAGAAAGGGGCAGAGTCTTAGGTGTTCACGGGAGGTGGGGGGGCAACCCAGTTGCTGCATTGTGATGCTATCAGTAGGGGAGAGGTCCAAGAGGGAACAGTGCTGGTTACTCTGCTCTCTGCCAGTTTTAAGTCACTTCCCCCACTACCCACAAGCAAATTGGGTCTTTCTGGTGCTGATTCCTGGGTGGGTGGGTTTGTGTACCTTCTAGGACCCCACAGGTCTCTCCAATGAACTCTCCTGTGAGGCTGGGAGTTTCTCCCCACACCACAACACTCACAGGTTTTTTCAGTCAGAGGTTTTGAGGCTTTCTTTTCCTGCACTGGGACCCTGAGTTGAGCGGTCTGTCTCACTCCCCAGTTTTTTTTCCCAGTTTGTCCTCACACAAATGTGGTCCGCCCACTCCACCAGCTGCCCCCTCCCTTGCTCCACCAGCCACCACCTTGTCTGCTCTGTCCTGGCTGCCCATCTCTGTCCCTCCTACTGGTCTGAATTTATCTGGTTTCTTCTTTATCTCCCTGGTTGTCAGACTTCCATACAGTTTGATTTTCTGTCAGTTCTGGTTTTTTTGTTCTTAAATTTGTTGTCCTTCTTTTGGTTGTGTGAGGAGGCACAGTATGTCTACCTACACCTCCATCTTGGCCTGAAGTACCTTGAGATATTCTTGCTTCAGCAGATTCTGGAGCCAGGGTTTTTTGGAACACACTCAAGACCTGTGCTCTGGGTGATTGACTTCTCTCCCAGGGCAACCACCTTGACATTCTCTTTCTCTCTTTCTTTTATTTATCCTCACCCCAGGACATGTTTATTGATTTTAGAGGGAGGAGAAGGGAGGGAGAATGAGAGGGAGAGAAATATCAGTGTGAGAGAGAAACATTGACTTGTTGTCTCCTGTGCACACTCCAGCTGGGGACCGAAACCACAACCTAGGCATGTGCCGTGACCAGGAAACAAACACATGACCTTTCGGTTGTAGGATGACACTCTAACCAAATGAGCCACACCGGCCAGGGCTTGACATTCTTGACATCTGTAATCCAGCCCCTGTGAGGCTGTTACAAGGTTCATTCACATGTATATTAGATAATACCCATTAGTGATACCCATTAATTAAGCAGAGCAATTTGTTTATAATTAACTTGAGAAATTTACTACTTTAGAAAAACAATTACAGGAGCTGATATAAACACATTAGGTAGCGATAGCAATGCCAAATTTAATTGCTTTCAAGAACCACTGCTATGAATGCTGTAGCCATCACTTGTCATGTTTGACAGCAACTTATAAATTCATTGGTTCATCTATGAGCCAATAGCCCTGGTGATGTAGATGGGGAACTCTAGTCCTCAAAAAATGCTGATGATACAGTGCTAAGTAAAAAAGCAGGCTTGAAAACTATATACAATCCATTCTCGATTTGGTAAGAACTAGTCTTTGTATATGTTATTTCCTGCATGATATATATACCATATATTTATGTGATACTTGTATTTATGAATATATATGTAGAGATATAAGTAAAAATATTTCTTTCTGGGGAAAGAAATTCATAAAAATGAAAAATGTGTGTGGAATACATATAAAACAGAAATAAGCATTGGCGGTTTTCCATGGATAATGGGATTACTATTTTAATTTTTTTCTTTATGACTTTTAAAATTGATTTTAGAGAGAGAGGAAGGGAGTGGGGGAGAAACATCAATTTGTTATTCCACTTATTTATGCATTCACTGGTTGATTCTTGTATGTGCCCTGACTGGAGATTAAACCTTTGACTGTGGTGTATGGGGATGATGCCAGACACACTGAGCTACTCGGCCAGGGTCTTCTTTATGACTTTTTGTATTTTTCCAAATTTTATAGGGAGAGTTTACTCTTTTAATACCAAAAAAAGTTTGGAGTTATTGAAAGAGTAGAAATAAAAGAGAAGGAAATGAAAAGATAGATATATTTCTTTTTCAAGTAAATTACTTTTAAAAGATAAGCAGACCCTGCTGTAATCTTTGTGTGTGCTACTGCGTTGGCATTTTAAAGTTATTTTCATTTTCACATGAGAAAATGGGAAGATAAACGCACCTTTCCCTTTGCAGGACAATGAGGAACCAACTGAACAACACCAGTCGAGGCCTATCACATCTCTCAACAGCTGAAATTAGAGTTCCTCCAAAGATACCTTGGGAAAAGTCGGCAAGTTCGCTTAGTTTGAAGACGCGGACCAATTGAATTCAGGACAGTACCAGCCCCGTACGTTGGTGCCTCCGCACCTCACTGGGTTGTCGTCGGAACACAGCTAACACAGAGCACTCCCTCACCAAGTGTCAGTGGGATCAGAGGAAACTATGAAGACCACACCAGAGAAGCAATGGGCTCAATAACACACTCACGATCAAGGCTCTGTTGTTTAATTTTATTTTTTCATTTGTGATTGTTTTTGTTTATGCTATTACGAATGTCCCATTTTTTTCCCTCCTGTGCCCCCCTCCACCCAGCCAGCCCCCCACCCTCTGTATTGTTTTTATCACACACACAGGGACATCCTAACATCAGATAAAGTAGAAATGTCTGTAGGATTTTATTCATTTGGCAGTGAGGACCTTCTCTTGCTTGCCTCAGAAACAAAGAACTGTGGGCCTGAAGAATCTAAGGCACCATGTCATTTTAGGGGTGAAACTGATGTTTGCAAAGCCGCCTGATTTGTCCAGGGTCACAGGGCTAGTGAGGAGGTTCCAGGACTTCACTGAAGTCTCCTTCGTTCAAGCTTGGGTGCTTCTCAGGCTCCAACCCCTGTTCATGCTCTCCTCCCCACAGCATGGCCACTCTGAACTGGCGCAACATGAAGAAATGAACAGAGTCCTTTAAATGAGGTAGATTTGAATTTAAACCCTTGATCTACAAACCAGCAGCTGTTTGACATTGGGCAAGTGGACTAAACTCTTTGTGCCTCAGTTTCTCCACCTGTTAAATGATAATCATAATCTCGCCTCATAGAGTCATTGAGGAGGTGAAATGAGATAATTCATAAAAAAACTTATTGTCATAAGCTCAGTAGGTATGGGATCAGTTTTATTTCCTTTTTATTTTAATTTTGGAGAAGTCTTGATTACTTTTTCTGCTCAGGATAGGAATTCAAGTTTTTCTTCTCTGTGGCTGTCACTCTGGAGTGGTCCTTTAGATATTGTAATAAGAACCTTTCAATATTAATAGAAGAAAAATGGAATTAATAAGTAAACGGTCTAATAATGAAAAATTGATGTTGAATTCTAAGGGTGTGATATTGAAAAAAGAGAGCATGGGATTTATCATACTCTGGGCTCTGTCTTCAAATAGTGCTTATAGACATGGAAACCAGGTCACCTCAAAAGGAGGGACTGAGGGCCCTGTTCTGACTGACATGTTGTCATTAGCTCTAGCCTAGTGGGACAGCCTCGCTGACTTGGAACCTGGAGCTATCACAGACAGGCTCTTGGTGCAGACACCAGTACATTTCCCTAGGCCAGTCATCAACTTCAGGCTGGCAAGAGGGCTTGCTTCTGCTGACTGCCGGATGGGCTTGGAGCATTTTGCAGACAGATGGGCCTTGTGCACGTCTCACCATGCTGTTTGGCCACAGCAAAAGAAGCACTTATTTACTCCTTTGAGACAGACTTGCCTTCAACATCTAAAGAGACATCCTCCCTCTCCAACACCTCCTCTCATTATACCCTCTCCACGCCTTTACTCCAGTCTCCATTGTACCAGCCTCCTAACTGGCCTCCCAGCCTCACCTCTAGGCTCCTTCCTATTGATCCTCCACAGTCAGAATCATTTTTCTGAACTGCTGACCTCCAATGGCTTCCTATGTTTAGCAGAAAGAAGTCCAAAAAACTTAGTTTGACATTTAGGATCCTCCAAATCTGGCTAGTCTACCTTTAACCTTATTTTATATTTCTCTCATATCTGCTTCCTTCATGCCAATCAGTTTAAGCTTTTTGTTTCATATTGAGCTTCTTGACATTTGTTTTTTTCTGTTCATACCCCATTGTTTTAAGCCTTTAAGTTATTGCAGTGGCTATTTCCTCTGATTGGCATCTCCCGCTTTTTTCATCTTCAACACTCAACACTTCAACACTTCAAATGTCAACTTTTTGATGTCATATTTCCATATTTGTTAGAATGAATCATCTCCTCTCTTGGATGAATTGAGAAATGCCTTCACTACTCTTCACAAACATTTGTAAAACTTTTTACTCCCCGCACTGGATTAGGAGCTTTTTTAGTGCTGGGCCTATAGTTATTCAGTGTCGGGCACATAGTATCTGCTCAATAAGTGGATGGATTAATGGATGATGGGTGGATGGATGGATGGATGGATGAATGAGTAGAGGAAAGGAAGGGAGGAAGGAAGGAAGGAAGGGTGACTGTGTAGATGTGGTAGGGAAAAGTACCCTAAATAAATTTAAAAGTTTGAAGTCCTCTCAAGGACAAGTCAGAAGGTTGCAATTGGTTTTGTGATAAAACTAAAGAAAGTTGAAATAGAAAATAGTCAGAAAAGGACATTTTTTCCCCTAAAGAAGTCTGGGTTTCTGAGAAATTGTAGGAATAACAGAGGACTAAGGGAACAAGAAGTCACGCTGTTCCTGCCAGTACTCGGGGACAGACAGTGAGGAAGGAATCAGCTGGAGAAAACCACTGTAGCAAACAAAGGTGAGTAAAAGTCCAAACCATGGAGAAGGATTTTGGCATTCATCTCTGAATTCCCCAGAGTCCAGCACAGTGGCCGGCACACAGTAGGTGCCCCATGGATCCTTACTGAATGAATGAGGAAGAGCACATGTGAAAAGGACCTATAGGACCCAAAGCAGATATATTCTCCTCCAGGAGCAATAGGTGATCTGGAGAGTTCCTCATCTCTGAGCATCACTGAGAGAGAATTCTGTGATTTCTCCAGGTGCCAAATTATACCTAGGGGCTTAGGTAACATTGGTTGACTTCTCTCTTATTCATTGTTTGTGTTGTTACTATTTTCAAACACTGAATGTTTATGAACTTGTAGCTCTGGGCTGTTGAGTAGAAGACCTTTCCCCTCCTGAGCGCAGAGACAACCTATTCTCCCTGATGGTGGGACCAGAAGGATTGGACACAGACTACAACTGTGTTTCACCGGTCCACGGGATATAAGGTACTGAGGCTCTGAAGTGGAGACACAGCTCCAATTTTAAAGAACTAAAACAACAAAATGGAATGTGAGACAAGGAAATTTCCTTACAAAAGTTTTCCTGGCTATTGAGAAAGTGAGATGCTTGTGCTGGTTGGATTTAGTTGCTAAAGGATTCGGTCTGGCTTAGATATTTTGGGTCTGTGATTACAAAGACACCAACATAAAACCCAGTTTCTATATTCTTCAGATATGGGAGAAAAGGGATTTTGAAAGACCCCTGTCCTCTTTATTATAGTATTTTTTAGGCCTACAAAAGAGTTATGAAGCATTTACTGTTTGCCAAGAACTGAGTTAGACACCGGGAACCCAGAGATGGAGAAATGTGGCCTCTGCTCTCAAGGAGCCCTATGGGGAGAAAGGTGCGCCAGTGGTCAGTGGCAGTGCCACATGATCAGGGCTCAAATGGATGTATGAGTGCCAGGGCTGGGGGCTCACAATGGAAGGTGTTGTGCCTCATATGATATGGGGGAAATCATCGAGGGCTTCACAGAGGAGGAAGGCTTATGAGGAGAGAGAGTTTGCTGGAGGAACCCAAAAAGAAGATGTTGCAGGCAGATGGACTAAATGTTGGGCAAGACCAGTGCAACAAGACCAGTGGGGGTGTGTGTGAGAATAATCCAGATGTGAGATGCTGAGAGGAAGTTTGAACTGGAATGATTGTGGCAAGGGTGGCCAGATGTGCACAGATCTGAGATATATCTGAGGTCTGCAGCTGGCTGGGCTGGATGAATGACTGGGTACCAGAGTGAAATGGGTGGTGTCAAGGATGACACATTTCCAACTTCCATGGCGCCTTTCATGGAGATGGGCAGATCAGACTTGAGGGTAAGACAAAGATGACAGATTTGAGTGTGTGAGGCTGCTGTTGTGGGAGACACCCAGAAACATCTGGATAAATGGATCTGGAGTTCAAGACAGAGGACAGACTGGAGATACAAGTTTAGGAATCACTGGGGAACTACACCGGGGAAAGGCACTTTGAAGTCAACAACTGTAAATAAGGAGGTTGTAAGGGCTGGTTCACAGAAGCCCTCATTCCCAAGGGCCCATTTATTTAGCTCTGGGTTTTCCTAGCTGTCCCTGCTAGCATCACTTCTGTCATCACTCACCTCCTTGCCTTCTAGTTCCCTGGCTTCTCCCTACTCTGAGTGCAATAGCATAATCAGGGCTGCAAAAACTAAGGGATGGCAAACAGCTCACGTGACTGGAGTCAAGTTCCAACAGCAGCAGCACAGAGGAGCCCAGGTGTAGGGAACAGTGGGGCTGTTGAGGCACAGGCATCCTCCTGGGTCAGGGGGCTGGAGGGGGCCCTCTATGAACTGCCCTGGGAAGCTCTTCTGTGCTCAGGGCCAGGCTCAGCTTGGCAGGATTTATTTCTGAACTAGAGAAAGAGTGAGCCTTTCATCTTGTGGTCTGACAGCATAGGTGGCTTTCCCACGACGTTGTTGTAAAATCCACAGCGTGTGAAGTGTGGCAGGAGAGAGCCAGCCCAGCTATGTGCTCTCTCTAGAGGTTTTCACTGACTCTCTCTCCTTAGGAAGAGCTGGCAGCAAGAGCTGGAGGCTTCTGTGTGAGGGCCTGTGGGTCCAGCAAAGGGGGCAGGGTGCTGATGGCATTAACGCTGAATCCCCATGGTCCCACTTCTTCAAGTTTTAAGGTGCTCTTATCTTCCAGGTGCCCAAAGCAAAGAGGGGCATAGCAGAGTTGGCAGGAAGAAGGCCTGAGCACTGCTGAGTGGATGTTTCAGCCCTCACCCTTCCTCATGTTCAACCACAAGGGGCGCACTGCCACCAGCTCTCCTGACTTCCAGCCTCTCTGTGTGGGGAGGGAAGACTCCTTGATGGCTTTTCAGGCCTGTGTTTCTCAGAATGAATCAGCGTTCTTCTCTTGAAGTCGGATATGTTTCCTGTCACTTCTTAGAAGGGATTGTTGGGTGGGAAGAAAAATTCCTTCAGTTAGAAGCAAGTTCTGCTCAGATTCAAATATTCACTCCCTGCCTCCCCCCAACCCTGTCCCACTCAGCTCCCCACTGTAACCCTAAAAGACCCCCTGCATATCCCACACAGAAGACAATGTCCTAGGCTTGATGATGGGCCTGGCTGGGAAGGGCCTCCAGGCGCTGGACCAAGTGGTAGAGAGGATGGAGGGTAGTTAAGAGCATTCAGTGGCCTACTCTGACCATCACCAGCTGTGTGACTGGAGGCATGACCCTATGGTCCCTTCTGCCTTAGTGTCCTTACCTGTCTGGGAAATGCCAGAGGCAGGAAGGGTACACATAGCTAGTTTTGAGAATTTTTTTTGATAGTTACTTTCAAAGTAAGTGGAGTAGAGGATGTGGCTCTACTTCCTGCCCCTCCTACATATTCACACACATGTGAACACACATGTATACACCCACCTACATACATAGAGAATCAGAAATGTTGCCATGCCTGGACTCCCTGAAGGCGGATCTCAGAGTGTTATACATACTGTAATCTAAGATAAAGGCAGGACAAGAAATAGCATTTATGGGCTCCCACCATGGGGCAGAGTGTATGCTGAGGATTTTTCTACGTTACCTTATTTAGCCCTCACAGAATTCGATGTAAGGATTCAGAGACACTAACCCATTGACCCAAGGTAATTCAGCTAGTAAGCGACTTGAACCCCAGGAGGTCTGGCTCCCAATGCCACGTCCTCTTAGTCCCACCATGCTTCCTCTGACAAAGGATGTCTATTACTGTGCACCTTGCCCAGCACCCTCCATTCTGGGCTCTAACCAAGCCCAGGCTTCTCTGACTGACTTACTTAGAGCTCCCTGACAGAGGTATCTGATGCCCCTTTCTGTGCCCCAGTTCTTTGACTCCTATCATCCTTAGTTTTCAACCCAGCTCAGGGTCCAGAGTCTCACCTTCAGAATTTTCCTTTCAGTCAACTCCCTAACCCATGTCATTTCTGACTGGTGTTTTCTCAGCCTCTATTTTAGACTATATGTTCACTCCCCATTTTCCAGCTACCAGTTCCCCCTGTTAGTACAGGGTCAAATTGACAACTGTTCTCTCCAAGGGACAGACACTGGTCAGGGCTCTAGTGCTGGGCAGGGATGTTCCCTTTGGGCTTAACTAGCAGAAATGACCGTAGGACTTCATCTCATTCCCATTTCCAGGCTCTTGACTGTGCTTTTCCTGTTTTTTCACCTTTGTCGCTGACTTTGGGTCAGAGGGTTTGACACTTCTCCTTCTGCTCTTAGCTTTCCCAGAGGCTTCCATGTGAGGACTCTGGTGGCCAGTCCAAGATTTTGTCTCTTGGACCATGGAAAGAGTTTACTAATAAATAAGTCAGTGATCGATACTCTCCCTGCATGCTTTCTCGTCTCTTTCTGCTATAGCAAGCCCCAGGCTGTGGGTGCATGATAGACGCTCTGCCCATCTACTCTCACCACTCACCACTCACCACTGACGCTGCCTCTGCCACTCTGTGCCTGAGGGAGGAGGCTGGAAGTACTGGGGAGCTGACACCCCTGGGAGCAGCCCTTAGCCAGTGATGGATGGGACTTGGAGGGTAAACCCCCCAGCTTCCCCATCCCGCAGGTGAGACATCCTGAGGTGTATTGTTCACTATCAGGTGTTCCCAGTAAGGTTACCTCAGTCCCCTGCAGTAGTAACCTATTCATTTGTTCACCCAAGCTGACCCTCTTCCTGTCCTGATCTCACTCCTCATTCCCCTGAAAGGACTTCTTGTACAGGTTGCTTATACTCAAATCTTTCTTAGGATCTGCTTCTGGGGGAGCCCAACCTGGGACAGAGTCCTGAAGCTGATGTTCTTGGTGGCTCTGGCTTTCACGTGACTCCTTTTCTATGGGGCCACAGTCCCCAAACTCCCATAATGGTTTCAGGACACAGGCAGTACATATGTCAAAGCTCTGGCGAGTGTGGGAGTAGTAAAAAAAAAAATTGTTTAACATAGTCATCCTTAATGGAAGCAAGTTATGGAGCTAATAATACTGATATTTTCAATAGACTGAATTAAATTATGCTTCCCATCTTGTATCTTAATTAAAGGGATAAAAACTGTTTCACATTTTAATTAGTAAGTATGCCTCGAAAAGACTTAAATTAATATGGGAGGCATCACCACAGGAGAGCAACCTTCTGCCAAGATTCACGAGGCCGGAGAGAGTGCAGAGAGCAGAGTGGGGTCCTCATCATAAATGAGTGCAGCCACGGCTGGAGCTCGGAAACCTTGGCTCTTCAGAATTTCTAAGAGGATCAAAGCAGGAGCTTGACGCATTGCGTACCTGGGAGGCATGACCATTTTCTTTTCTGGAGGGATCCACTTTCTACACATGATTCTTCTTTAAGATGTCTGAATGCTGGGTCTAGAAAATGTGAGAGTAACAAGGATGCTTTTAATGATGGCTCTGCCTTGGCTGTCTTCTTGGATGAGCATCCCTGTGGGTTCTGGAAGCCTCGTGGACAGAGCCTGAGAGCAAAAGGGGCTGTGGCCATGGGGCTGGCCTAGCAAGTGTCCTGCGCGGGGTTCAGAGAGGGGCCAGGCTCCAGTGGCCGAGTGTGCTTCCTCTGTCCAGAGAGGAGCATGGCCTGGAGCAATGCTTACTCACTCCTACATGTCAGTAAACTTGGTGTTTTTTTTTTTTATTTCTACTTTTTACAAGTAATACATACTTATTTTAAAAATTTGAAAATACATATAAGCAAAGAAGAAAATTCAAAACAAAAGCATAATCCTGTCACCCAGAGAAAATCACTGATAACACTTGATGTGGTTTCTTCTAGATTTTCTCGGTGGTGTCTGCCTCCTGGCATCCTCTTGGCTAAGGAGGATTCGGGGCAACGAGGGAGGAGGGGAAGAGTCCAGTGCCCATGAGTGCTTGCTGCTCTGGTGCTAACCTCTTGCTCCAGTCGCCATCTGCAGCCCCATCTTACCATCTTCCATTGCGCTTGTCATCTGTTCCATCTTTTTTTGTTCATTTGATTTCAATCGAGAGCTGGCTGGCTCTTCCTCCTTCACTCCCACAGGATAGTTAACATAAGTCTATTGTATAATGACCTGAATTTAGGCGTTTGGGCAAGATGGGATTTTAACACAGGAAAAAGAATATTAGACATCATTATTCCTTTCTTGAGAACTTTTCACTGCCGCTCTCTGCTTGCTCCAAGACCTTGGTTGGCCCTGCTCTTTCCTCTAACTCTCCTATCTTTTCCCTTCTTGGCTGTCTCACATTTCCCCAAACTCCTTTCTCTTGAGTTGCCAAGGAACCACTTTAGAATTCCTATGCCTTTCTCATGCTGGGCAGCTTTGTTTCTTTTTTGTCTGTGTCTCTCACATACAGACTAGTCCAGAGCTTTTCCTTTCATTGCCAAAAGGCCAGGAATTTTCTAAATGGGATAGGCAATTACTCTTGAGATGAATGTGCCAAAAGAAAAGTAGTGGAAGTTTCATTTTATTTACTGTATTTTGTGCCATGTATAATGCACACTTTCTGGTTCAAATTTTTGAAGGACATGGGTACAATGAGTGCATGCCATGTATTATAATGGGTATAATAATCC
>PVKM010030162.1:0-17428 GCA_004027735.1 Carollia perspicillata | reverse complement strand
AAACCAGCTGATTTTTAGTTTTTTACTTCTCTGATGGTGAATCCATTTAACATCATCTACAGGAACTGTTGAAATCTCTTCAATTCTGGCTTTTATATCGCGCCGAATCCTCTGTTTCTAGTCTCCATGGTTACGGTTCCAGTCCAAGCCCCCTAACTGGATCCCCAGTTCTCCCTTATCTAGTCTATTCCGCTCAGAGCAGCCAGGGCGACCTTTGTAAACTGCAGATCAGAGCACGCCGTCCCTGAAATCAAGACCCTCTCATGACTTCTCAGCACGCACAGTGGGGAACTCAGTCACGTCTTCATCCAAGCCTACCTCTGAGGCCCTATTTGACCTGCCCCCAATCTCACTTCTCACTCATTTCACTGTAGTCTCTGGACGTTCCCTCCGCCCTAGGCGCACTGGCCCAGCTGCACACTTGGTTGTGCTAAGCCTGCTCCAGCCTCAGGGCTTCTCACTTCCCGCTCCCTCTCCTCAAAGCAGCTTTTCCCAAACAGCCATTGGACTTGCCCTTCCACGTCCCTGGTCTCTGATGAAATGTCACCTTCGGAGGAGACCTCCATGTATAAAACAGGTGCCTATAACTGCATGCCCCTGGCACCATTGTTCTCCTGTCCCCTGCTTTACTCATTCTTATCACGCCTTTCACCACCTGGCATATTAGAAACTTACTTGGCAATATGTCTGTCAACTAAATTTTCTCTGTATCCTTCCTGATACACACACATATTAGAATTAATCTGTTTATGGGGAGGAGCATTGCCTGCTTACTTCTTTCCCCCAGCACTTAAAACGGAGTCTGGCACTAAAAGGCCAGATTCTCTATAGATATTTGTCAAATGAGTGAACAAAAGAATGAGCCATATATTCCCTTATGTTGTTTCCTGAGCAATAATTTTATAACTCCGACTAGATGATATATAATAGAAAAGTATGGCAAGAATTTTCAGTAGTTTATTGCACCTTGCTGAGCACATGATGGTTATTTGGTGAACATCTATCATTTAGGGTACTTATTATATTTTTCTAATATTTAAATGGTCTATCTGTAAAAATAACCACCATTCATTATTTTTGAAGGACGTTAAAAGATACTGGACTATATAGCCATCGTCATAAGAGAGTTGGAACATTGTCAGGAGGCATGAAGAGGAAGTTATCCATATCCATAGCTCTCATTGGTGGATCGAGGGTGGTTATTTTGGACGAACCATCCACTGGAGTTGACCCATGCTCTCGCCGAAGTATATGGGATGTTATATCCAAGAACAAAACTGGTATGAGTACCTTCTTGTAACTTCTCCACCCAACAGTCCTAAGTTTGCTCTCTGGGATACACACAAGCAAACTGAAGCCTTTCTGTGTATGACACCCACCAAAGGCCTCACATGGCTCTTCCTTTTCCCAAGTCTTTGTTCCTCCCAACTAAATTTCTGGACCAATTAGTTAATATCAATGTAGTGCCAACTCACTGTAGTGAGTCGACCACTTAACTGGCCTTTTTGAGAGCATGCAAATCCAATAGACATGCCAAGTTCTGCCTAGAGGAGCTTAGAATCTAATTAGAGATACCAAACATACACAAATGAAAATAAACTGAAAACAGAATAAATAAGCGCTAACAGGATGTGAAGCAAAGAGCAATCAGAGCAGAGTGGATTAATCAGAGAGGAATATTCAAAAAGTCTTTAAAATTAATGCTTTTTCATAGTAGTGAACGAAATGGTGGGGGCAGGGGGATAAGGAGGGTTGGAAAGAGAAAAAGAGGGACCTCCAAATATTTTAGGAATAGCCTGGAATTTCTCTTTCATTCTTTGGGAAGCTCTTCCTGGTCAGTTTTTCTGTTATCTCATAAATGTGAGTCTTCCCATAAATCACAAGATTTACTTGTGCTAATTCTCTATATCTCGGGAACTGTATTTTCACTTTTCATCCTTGGTTGTTCCACTCTGCATTTTGAAGCCAGAACAATCATCCTCTCGACACACCACTTGGACGAGGCCGAAGTGCTGAGCGACCGCATTGCCTTCCTGGAGCAGGGAGGGCTGCGCTGCTGTGGGTCGCCCTTTTACCTCAAGGAAGCGTTTGGGGATGGCTACCACCTCACACTCACCAAGAAAAAGGTTTGTAGGAGAGAAAATACACCTTATGTTGGGGTCATAGGTTAATTTTATATGAAACAGAAACAGACTCTCTCCAACTTCACTCATTGCTAAAATTCACTATTAGTATGTTAGAGTCATACTTCTCAAACCTGAGCAAGCCTCAGCACACCTGGGTGGGTCTAGGGAAACTCAGACCTCTAGCCCCACCCCAAGAGTCTCTGATTCTGTAGGTCTGTTTGGAATAACACTCCAGAATTTACTACATTTCTAATGAGGTCCCAGGCGGTGCCAATGCTACGGGTCCGGGACCACACAGTGAGAACCACTGTGCCAGGTAGAAAATGATTTATGTCCTCAGGTTACTGATGAAGAATCAACCCTTTATTTTCCCCAGAATTCTATCCTGTAAGGCTAATAAAAGTTAGATTTTCTGTTCTATCCAAAGCAAATGAAGGAAATATACCATCATGTACTCACTTTCTGATCAGTACTGCTCAAGCGGCAATGCGGAGTCCAACTCAGAAAGACCATTGGTGCTTGTCTTTTAGATCTTTGAAGACCAAAAATGCTGACTCGGGGTCCCTGTACTGCCTAAAATTGCACAAGGTGCATCAAATTCTTTCAGTCCGGTTTTGACCACTATCATTTATTTATCTAATCATACTGATGTGGTTTCCAAAATATAAAAAGTAGTTTCTTGCTATAGTTATCAATGCATTCGAAAATTTTTGTATTAGGTGTGTGGTATGCCTTATCATGTGCTCGAGACATTATTCTAGACACTGGGGATATTGCAGTGGACGGATGGCATTAAAATCTCTGCCCTCCTGGAGTTCGCATTCTAATAAAGTGTGGAGAATTCAGGTGATTCAACTGACAGGTGTATGATTTAGTTTATTAGCAGGTGATAAATGCTGTGGGTAGAAATAAAGCAGAGGAAGACCCCTAGGGAATGCTGAGTGGTGCCATTTGAAGCAGAGTAGTAAGAGAAGGGGTCTCTGAGAAAGTGACCTGTGAGCCAAGAGTTGGAGCCCAGGGGAGAATGAGCCACGTCACCATCTGGGGGCAAAGAAACAATTGTAAAGGCCCTGAGGAGAGGCTGTGCCTGAGCCTGAAGTGCTCTTAACACCAGAAAAGAGACTGTGGTTTCAAGTGACAAGGAGGATGGTGGGCAGTGAGGATGGGGAAGGGATACAGTGAGATGGGAGAATGGAGCCGGAGAATGGTTATTTGCATGCAACTACAGGGACCCTGGTGGGAGGGGGAGCCACCGAAGGAGTGATGTGACACCTGAGGTCTGGGGTGGCCGAGAAGAACTCACCACCCCCTGACCGCCTGATCAGGGCCCTGGAACACTGCAGGGTAAAGACAAAGGAGTATTTAACTTCCATCTTTTTTTCTTTCCCCTAGAGTCCAAATCTAAGTGCAAGTGCAGTGTGCGACACAACGGCTGTGACAGCGATGATCCAATCACACCTCCCTGAAGCCTACCTGAAGGAGGACATCGGGGGAGAGCTCGTTTATGTGCTTCCTCCATTTAGCACCAAAGTCTCGGGGGCCTACCTGTCACTCCTAAGAGAACTGGACAACGGCATGGGCGGCCTCAACATCGGCTGCTATGGCATTTCCGATACCACCGTGGAAGAGGTGCTCCTAGACATTTCTTAAAGCTGATATCATTGCTGTTTTCTTAAAGTAAAAAGCTGTGCCATTTTTTAAAAGAAAAGACGTATTTTTAAATGAACATTTTGTAAAATCGTAAAATTACCTCAATATCATTCTTATGTAAGACTGACTTCTGAGAAAAAAAACAAAACATGTTACTCCTATTAGAGAATGCCTATCTTTTACATACAAATATGTTCACTTCAAGCCAGACTTATTTGTCTCAATAAATGTGATAAGAATTGAAAATCAAAATTGAGCCTAGAACTAAAGACATGCATGTTTTATACTAATGAAGTATAATGGCTTTTCCTTCTAGGTCTTCCTGAACTTGACTAAAGAGTCACAGAAAAGCAGGGATATGAGACTTGAGCACTTAACACAAAAGAAGATCGGAAATGCCAGCACGAGTGGCACCTCGACCCCGGATGACCTGTCCGTGAGCAGCAGCAACTTCACAGACAGAGATGGTAGGAGTCTCAGCAAGCATTTTGCTTGATTTCAGTAAATGACATAAGTAAGAAAATTCGCACGATAGATTTTGATTTTTAAAACTCAATTTTAAAGTGTGTCTCTAATTCAAAAAGCTTAAAGAAATAGCTTTCTTTTTAATTTAAAAATATTCACTCAAATATATATTTTTAAATATTTATTGATTTTTTAGAGATAGAGAAAGGGAGGGAAGGAGAGGGGGAGGGAGGGAGAGTGGGGGAGAGAGAGAAAGAGAGAGGAGAGACAGGAACATTGATTTGTTGTTCCACTGATTTGTGCATTCATTGGTTGATTCTTGTATGTGTTTTGACTGGGTGACCACACCCACAGCCTTGGCACACCAGGATGACTCTCCAACTAACCTAGCTACCTGGCCAGGGTCTCTATTTCAAAAAATAGTTTGAGAATGTTGAAGAAATTCCTTATTAGGACAATGATGAGTATTCCTCTATCCACAAGTAGTCATTTTCAACGTGTAACTAACCAAGATCTCAGATTCGCGTTGAACAAGTTAAAATCCTTCTTGTAACTGGCACTATCCCACAACTGACAAAGTAACCTTTTAAAGTTGTTCACTCTCTCTTATTAGATATGTCTGAGTGGAGATCATAGTCATTTTTAAAAAGTTAAGAACATAGTCATCACTCATCATGGAACCTCATTGGAAAACATGTCTAACCTTGCCACCTCTCCTAGCAATTCAGGTGCTGAGAAGGAATTCAGGGTCTCAGAAAATGCTTTTGGAGGAGGGTCTTTGAACTGATGAAGTTGGAGCCAATGGCTATGACTCTAAAATAACAGGTCTCTCTTCCCAGTTCTTCACACAATACAGGATTGAAAAATCATGTTCCTTAACACAACTTTGAGGAACTGAACTCTTTGGAAAATAACTTCTATTCAGTTATTCTCTTTCTGACAGTTAATTTATTCCTTTGAAGACACTATGTATTTAAGGAAACATATAGTAAAATATTATATAAATTATGGAATAGTCATTTCAACAGTTTGTTTAAATTGATAAAAATCTCTAGGAACAGAACTTTTAATTAAGCATTTGCCTGGCTCTAACACTCAGAAAAGATCATCTCTAATGTTTGTATAATTCTGGAACTTGGAAGTCTCATTTGTCTTCTGCCTTATTCCTCATACATCATCTTTTGGGGAATATAATTGTCTACTCCATGGAACTGAGGACTTTGAAAGTGGTCATCTGCTTCAGGAAGTAAATGTTATACATTTGTCTCATTATTTGAAACACTTCTTTAGCCAAAATATACCCATTATTGACATTATATTTTAGAAATCTCATTTGCTCCGTTTGATACATCTGTAAATCATCCACCTGTAATTTCTCAAGAAACAGAAAAGCATACTAATTAACTTAAAATATTTAGCTCTGTCTACAATTCCCCTCTGCAGAGATATGAGTTTGCATTTAAATTTGTTCACTCTGTTAAATTGGAGTTCATTTTAAATTAAGCAGCTTTGTATTTTTCCTTATCAGCTAAATGAAGATCATGATTTTTTGTGCTGCATAATTTGTGATGAAGAATTTTAACTACCCACAGAGCTGACAAATACTGTCATCTCATCACATGGTTTGCTTGGTGGCAGGCCTTAGGAAAAGATGTATTTGGTCCTATTTTTTAAAGGGTGCTGCTGGAATCATAAGTTGTAAGGGCACTGATGAGGAAACAGTTTATGACCTCCCCAGCTGCTCTCACTCCTAGAAGCCATGGAATTGTTCTTAGCACCTGGAAAGCATTTCAGAAGGGACAAGGGTAGACATTTTGCCTAACAAGTTCCTTTTTGTGACTCAGGTGGTAAAAATGAAGTTTTGAAATGCCATATAATTACTCCAAATTTCTAAAGAGAATGTAGTGAATAGGCGTTTGAACTAGAATTATACTTTAGAGGAGAGCATTTTCCTTTTGTCACATTTAAGGTGAATCCATTGGACTTCACAGTGAGAGTGAGAGCCATTGAGACTGATGATCACTAAGTTCGCCACAGTAGGAATGAGTTCTTAGACTAGGTTGATGTTTTGGTTTCCATTTATTTTAATTTAATTCAACCTCTTGGTGGAAGCAACCTCTTCAAGTATTAGTAATTAATAATGCATACTGAGCATGCATTGAGACTGGAGATTGAGAACAATGCTCATTTATAAAATTCTAGATATCCCTTTGACATGGAAAACTACTATGTACATGATAATAATATTTGGCGTATAGTGATCTATAGTTTTCAAAACACTTTTGCATGTGGCACTATGACATGAAGAGGCTCAGGCTCAAAGCTGATCAATCCAGAGCCGAACTAAAATCCAAATCTTTGAAATATAAGATTTTCCCACCATATCACATTACGATATCTGCCCATAGGTTTTTGAAGTAACTTCACGTCTTGATTTATCAAGACTCCCCAGGACCACATCAAATCTCTTTTTCTAACCAGACAAAATCCTGACCAGAGGAGAGCGGTTGGATGGCTTTGGGCTCTTACTGAAGAAGATCATGGCGATCCTCATTAAGAGGTTCCACCACACCCGCAGGAACTGGAAAGGCTTCATTGCTCAGGTCATCCTCCCCATCATCTTTGTAACCACTGCCATGGGCCTTGGCACACTGAGGAGTTCCAGCAACAGTTATCCAGAGATCCAGATCTCCCCATCTCTTTACGGTGCCTCCGAGCAGACGGCCTTCTATGTGTGAGTTTCCTCCTTTACCTAGAGCGGTCTTTCCCCATTGCTTCCAGAGCTATGGTTGCACCCGAGTGAATGCAATGAAATGCTGAAGAATGAGAACTTAGAGGCCACAGTGCCTAACTCTGTCACAGGATTGGACGGTTTGATTTATTGTGATGTGACATGCCTGCTGCCAACAAATAACTTTTAAGAGTTTATGTGTTCGCCTAAAGATAAAGTCCTGGTAGATCTTTATTTTTAATGGCTAGACTTTAATCAAGAGAGTCAGGTTAAGTATGGCTTCCCAAACTATTGGAATGTATAGCAAGTAACTTTTTATTGGTTTTACCAATTAAATAATAATGTCAGAATTTTGTGTAATGTAATGTTATGTATACCATATGTAATCACTAAATGCACACGACAATCAGAAGAATAGCAAGGCAGCCAAATGGAGATGTGTGGGTTGTTTCCTGTGACACTTTTTATCTTTGTGATTAAGTCTTAGATTTTAAAAACAGCAGTCATCTAGAGAGCCTATTTTATTTACTCGATTACTTATGAGCGGCAGGGTAATATGGCAGACTAGTGAAGGAACCATGGATCTGTTTCTGTCCTTCAATGTTGCAGGAATTCTGACCCAAGAACAAAAGCCCTGGTCTCAGCAATGTGGGCTTTTCCTGGCATCGACAACACGTGTTTGAACCTCAGTGACATGTAAGTGGTTCTTATCCTTTTTCTTCTCTTCCACATTCCATTTTGTGGGTGTGTGTGCACAGATGTGTGCGAGGGTGTGTGAGTGAGTGGATGTAGACCCTTGGGCTGGAGAAGGGCAGTGCAATGACAGAAGTGTGTTTAATGGATATATTCTGTGTTCTTTCATTCACTCCCTGGCTGTAATAATAATAAAAACATGTGTTATAACTGTAAAGTTCTTTTCTGCACATATTTTCATTTCACAATCACAGCAACCCTGTGTATGACTAATCCCATTTTTAAGATGAAGACACCGAGGCTCATAAGGACTAAGATTCTAATATAAAGAAGTTTAGGAGAAAGTTTTATGGCTAAAGCTGAGACCCAGGTCCTGTCATATTCCCACCATATTAAGACAATTCACTGAGCTTTGGTTTTAACACTGTTTGATTACTATGTGCTCTCCCTCAACTTCCCCCAAAATGTCAGATTACTTGAAATTATTTTCTATTTCTTAGTTGCAATGTACATTCAACCAAGGAAACATCAGTAATGTGTTCCTAGGACTTGAATTTAATACCAGATTACTTTTTCCTAGCACATACATAAACATGGGAATGCACACAATCCTCACTTCGATACCATTTTCACTTGCAGGAGTTGTTTAGAAAAAGACAGTCTGGGAGAATGGAACTCCAGTGGAGAACGCATCACCAACTTCGGTGTTTGCTCCTGTTCAGAAAATGTCCAGGTAAGATGGAATTCAATTTTAGCGAAGTAGAGAAAAGAAAGAAATAAATATCAAAACTTGAAAGATCTATCTAGGTTCCCAAAGAGTCAGTATAACTTCATTTTATGGAAGCTAGTAGCTCAGAGATGTGGACCTGGGCAGCTCAAAACACTGGCTTTGAACTTCAGGTCACTGTTGTAAATCTGTCTCAGGACAAATTTCCAAAGGTAGGTAATTTTGTGATGGACTTTGTGGAAACTCACCGAAGATGGATTTTTGGTTTCAGTTCAGTTCTCGCCAAAAAGCCCTATATTTCATACAACAAAATGCCACCATAACTGTCATGTCTGAACACACAGTGAGACCACCACCTGAGTGGTCGGCTGGGGACTCAGTAATGTGAAAGTCTAGAACACAGCTCCCGGTGTCTCTGCGCAGCACGTCCAGAATGCAAGAAAAGTTCATGTCCTGAAAGAAACAGAAAAAATTGTCCAATTGTCGTTTATCCTGTCTGTATCCTATAGATATACACTGTAGGCTTATCAATTCAATAAACTTTAAAGTAAGCCAAATTCACTGGGGAAATTAAAGAGAGTCGAAGAAGAGAGATCACCATTGGACTCTGCAAGTCACTGTGTTGTCAGCCTGCTTGCCCATGGGGAGGATGGGAGCAGTAGTTTCTTCAAAGTTATCATGTGACTGTACCCTGAACTCTTTGTCCAATATGTTAGAATGAAAATGTTTTCAGTAAATGCAGCCTATTTTTGTGTTTTTGAGCAAGACAGTTGCAAGCAACAAAAGCTGAGATTCAAAGGGCATCTTTTGGAATCCGTGCTTATTTAAATGTTAGTCTTAACTGGTACTCAAAGAGTTTTCTAATCTTTCCTCCAATCTATTTAATTTCTGAAATTCTGTATGTATTTTGTTTAGCTTACAGTAAAAGTCAACTAACAGTATTTAAATTTGGAATCTGGATACTTTTTTTTTTTTAATGAAAAAGAAACTCCCCAGGAGATTAAAAATCAGCCTACTGTTTATACTTTGCTGATAATAATCTAAATTTGTGTAAACAGTTTTTAAAAGTGTTTGGCAGTATCTATTAATGCTGAAGATATACCTACCATATGGGATCAGTAATTCCATTCCTATTATATACCCACCGGAAATGGGAATAGGTTCACCAAGAGATGTATACTAGAATATTTATAGCAATACTGGTCCTACTAGCCAACCAAATTCCCACCAGCAGTAGAATAGAGAAATTGAATGTAATATATTTCCGCAGTGCAATTCTCTGCACAACAAAATTGAAATAACTGATCTGCAACAACGTGTCTTATTGGAAAATTCTCACAAACAAAAGATGAGTAAAAAAGCCAAGTATAAGAGAGCACGTGTAATATGACTCCGTCTATGTGAAATACAAAAGCAGGCCAAACTACCCTGTGCCACTTGCATTGCAGGTGGTAGTGACTGGACGGGGGTGTGATGAGGGAAGCATTGTTCTGTTTCCTAATCCAGTGACAGGTCACATGGCTTCAGTTTACCAGCGTACCAAGCATTAGACAGTTTAATGCGTGTGCTTTTCTGTACATATAACATGAGTCGGTATAAATTACAGCTAAATTGTTACCCTGCATAGGTAAGGGTATCTTCTGATTTGTGAAACCAGGGACATTCTAGAATGTGATCTTCAGGTTGATACAACTCGATGTAAGGTGAATGAAATCTGGGAGCCATTTTTTAGAGCAACCTGCAACCCTAGGCTCTTGGTACACAGGTGTGGTACTAACCTCAAGGTGTGGGACATTGTGTGAAGGGATGGAAGGAAAAACTGGAAAGATAATAGGTTTTTCCCAAACTATGCTTCATGGCAGTGAAACAGGGGAAGCTTCAATACAAAGTAAGTGGTCGGAAAGTGTAGAAAGCTACAACCATAAAAATAAGTGATTAAAACTAAACTCCGAGATTGATTAGTAGCAATGTACCAAAGCACTTAATTTTAACAAATGTGCAATTATAATGGGATTCTAACAGTGGGGCAGCTGGGCGAAGGGTCTACAGGGATCCTGTATTATTTTTGCAATTTTACATAATCTTGTTATTTGGAATAATTTTAGACTTTTATAAGTAAATATTAGATTTAGGTTTGTAGAAAAGTAAATTAAATTTAGATTTAGATAGATGTGAAATTAAGCTCTGACACATAGGTTTGGGACCCTAAAACTAATATAACTCAAGCTTTATGTATGTATGTATGTATGTATGTATGTATTTATTTATTTATTTATCTGATTGTTGTTCAAGTACAGTCGTCTCCGTTTGCCCCTGCCACTCAAACTTGTTCATCCACTGCCGTTGGAGCCTGAGAATTTAAGCCTGTTACCTTTTCAGTTTGGGGCAAACATTTTTTTATTCCCTGTGAATTACTGAGGGAATTTTGAGTCCTCTTAGCATTTAGTGTTATGCTTCTAACATATCAAACTTGTCAGTACAGTAAAAGAAAAATCACACCTTAGTTGTGTTCTTTTTTGACTTCAAGGGAACCCTAAACACAAGTATAAGCGCTCTGTCTCTCTGATAACTGTTTGTTCTAATTACTTGGCTTACACAAGATGCCTTCTTTTTCAAAGCTCTTTCAAGTCATAAACAGACATCACCCTCCACCAGTGGCAATTCATAGACAAATCATGAGACTGAAGGTCCCTGACATTTTCTGTTTGATTTGCACTGCACTGGCCAGAAAGAACTTAATTTTTAACTTTATTTTTCAGGAATGTCCTAAATTTAACTATTCTCCACCTCACAGAAGAACTTATTCTTCCCAAGTAATTTATGACCTCACTGGGCACCGCTTGGAAAATTATCTTATATCAACTGCTAATGAGTTTACACAAAGAAGGTAAAAATACTCTGTCAATAACATTTAATTTAGCATATCTTGCTTTCTAAGTTTAATGCTAACTGCCTTCTGAACTTGAGACAATAGACGCAAATGTGTATTGATTACTTACATGGTTAAATTATCAGTTTCATCTAAACAGCTTTATGTATTTAAAATTTAAGTAGTAACTCTAAATTAAGATTCATTTGAGCAAATTAAAAAGCATTGATTTTTTTCAGCCTCAAAAATACATTGTAAAATTTGTACATTTTTTTTCTTGAAGCAAAAGATAGTTACTGAATAAATTATGCCAACTTGGAGAATTTTAAGACATTGCTTTTAGTGTCAAACGGCCTTAGTTCCCATACAGATATCTGCATGTAGATAACATGTACACATGTGTAGAAAGGCCCTGGGCAAATATTTAAGTCACTTAAGCCTTTGCCATGGATGTGAGACTGGTAGGCTTGCATTTGTGAAAACATGGATGGACCTGGGAGACACCGTGCTGAGTGAAATAAGCCAACACAGAAAGACAAATACTGCATGACTTCACTTATATGTGGAAACTAAAACAGTCAAACTCATAGAAGTAGAGAGTAGTATGGTGGTTGCTAGAGATTGGGAGAAGGAAGAAATCGGGTCAAGGGATACAACAGTGTCCGTTCACGAGATGAGTAGATTCTGGAGATCTAATCAACAGCAATGTGACAAAGTTAGCAATACTGTATTGCACACTTCAAATTCACTAAGAGAATGGATCTTCAGAGCTCTCAGCTCATGCACGTGATACAGACAAAGAAAGTGGTAACTATATGAGGTGATGAATGTGTTAATAAGTTTGATTGTGGTGATTTTGTCACAATACATATCAGAACATCAAGCTGTACACTTGAACTATATATGGTTTTTATTTGTCACTATGCCTTGATAAAGCTGGGGAAGAGACGAGTTGGTAGTCTTACAATAGTTACTCTTTTCTACTTTGTTCTATCTCTTCCCACTTTTATTTTTCAACCCACATAAAGGACTAAAGTTAGCTGTAAAATAATTAAAATCTACAGATAAACAAAAAAAGAAAAACTAGTCTCTCTCTCCCCAGATACAACCACTATTGATTGTATATTCTTCCAGAAATTTTCTAGTCAAAGATACATGTAAATATTTTCAACAAAATGGGGTCGATTCTAAAACCTGTTTTTTCTTAAGTGGACAATATGCTATAGTGTTCTTTCCATGCCCAAACTATAGTGCGACAGCCCCACATTTAGGATGATAGTCACGAGAAGATCATACCAGTGTGACACACCATTAATCACCATTAATCATTTAACCCAACCCCTATTGGGACAATTAAATAATCTATTCTTTAAATTGCTACTTGGATTTTTAAAATTCACTTTGCATTATTAAGAGACCACAAATTGACAGGAGTTATAGAGACACAGCTCATCTTCAAATATCCAGGAAGAGAAAATACATGGCAACAGGGGACAAGCTCAGGGAAAAGTCGGGGAATAAAAGAAATGGAGTCATTAAAAAAAAAAAACTGATGTTTTATCTCTTTAATAGTAGATTACCTGAAAAAGGATATTGAAGTGCAAAGTCTTAAGATTGTTGAGATGGTGCCGATCCGGCTAACTTGGAGGAATTGATTAGATTATATGTCATTGATTTTCAGAATGATTACTCCACATTTGCTATTATTTAGAAGGATTTTTTGCTTCTAGTTATAATGTATATTTTAGACTAAAATATGATATATCAAATTGATAAAAATGTAAATCTTTGTCAGGCAGTATTTATTTCATGCTCTAAATGTGTTCCTAATGGAAGGAAAAGATTGCACTCTTAACCACTTTAGATCTATTTGAGACTACTTTCTCCATCATACAAATATAAATGTTATTCGCTCTAGATACGGAGGCTGGAGCTTTGGGCTGCCTTTGACGAACGACCTTCGTTTTGATGTAACAGCAATTCCTGAGAATAGAACACTTGCCAAGGTAAATTACAAACTTTCTTCTGGGATGTCACATAAATGATAACGTGAACTTGAAGTGTTTGAGCGATTTTATGAGGTAGCAACAAAACATAGGTACGATCCATTTGAGAAGCAGTTTGGAGTAATACAAACCCCAGGGCACAGTGGCTCTGGTCCTGTGTATTCACCCCAGGGAAGTGTGCACACAGAAGTACCAGGATGCATGTACAAATATGTACATCGTAGTCTTCCTCATGTTAGCCCAAAACACAGCCCCAAGTGCCCATATACAGTAAAATCTTTTAGCAATGGGAATGGATAGACTTAGTTCTGTACAAAATACAGGCTAAATCTTCCAAACCTAATTAGTAAGCAAAAGAAAAGACAAAAAGGAATACATAACCATAATTACATTTACTATCAACTTTGAAATTAAGCAAAACCCAACCATATTGTTTAGGGGCGAGAAAATTATGATTTGGAAGGACACAGAGGGTCAGTGAGAAATTATTCTGGATGCTGGCAATTTTTGTTTCTTAACCTGAGTGATGGTTCTATAGGTGTACTTCTTTTATAATTTTTTGTTAAACTATACATTCATGTTTTATGTATATTTTCCTATGTATGTGCCATACATATTTAGCCTTACTTCTTAAATAACATAGAAACTTAACAGAATTTGACGGAGATAAAGAAATGCTGTTGGCTTTTTTTTCTTCTAGATCTGACCTATGTTTTGAAGCAAGCTAGAGGCACAGAACCACACCCATGTGGCTAGTCATATGATCAATAGTGGTCTTAGGAGTTTTCAGTTGCCCTTCACATGTTTCTCATTTGGTAGCAAAAGACATATACAGACTTGGGGACAGTGGAGAACCAACATTCTTTTAGTTACTGTATTAAGCCGAGCAGTAGCATCACCTGTTACACAAGCTACCTCATTTCATCCTCACAACACCCCTCTGAGATAGGTAGGAGCTAAGCCCATTTTAGCTGATGTCACAAGTCTTAGAGACAGTGAGTAGCAAGATGGAATATAGATGAAATATTTGTTCCTTCTCTCCTCCCTCAACACACAGAGTAAATGTTCTTGCATAAACAAAGCAGTTCTAATATTAAATAATTTCTCTATAAATCAGATTTTTAATTTTAAATTATCAATGGAGTTTCTTGAATGAAAGCCCACCAGTATTTTAAATCCCTCTGTTATCCACAAAGAAAGCAAAGTAACTCACTTCTTTGAGGCTTATCATTAGGAACAGTTAGTAGGGGCATTTCAAGATGATCAGTCTTATTGCTAAGGAAACAATGCTTATCAATGTATTTAATTGTGTTCTGTAGCCTGGCATACATGCCATTTGTTTCTATTACAATTTTTAAGAGCCAGAATGCCTTTGTTTTAGTCTGGGAATCACTATAGGCCAGCCACAGAGATGGAGATAATTACACATTCTCCCGTTTATTTAAAGCTTTGCCTACAGAGAAGATCGGGACAACTAATAACGTGGTGCTAGCATCCAAAGAAAAAAATTATCTTTCCAGTTTCTGTCCATCTTTAAATTGGAAACTTAGAAGTCTGTAGTACACATTCTGGGTGGGGGGGGGTTCATAATCTTCCAAGACGAAATAAGCTATTGGGCATAAGTGCTCTTACTTTAAATATAAATTCTGAAGGCAGTCGGATGTAAAAACTGCCTAATTTACCTGCACACAGTTCTGACCTTGCCCTCTTTTGGAACTGCACAGGTGTGGTACGATCCAGAAGGCTATCACTCCCTTCCAGCTTACCTCAACAGCTTGAATAATTTCCTCCTGCGAGTTAACATGTCAGAATACGACGCTGCCCGACACGGTAAAGTTACTTATGAACAGCTTCACGCATTGCAACTTTTACCACTCTCCATATAAAAATTCACATGAGATCCCACTTTTCCCAGTGGGAGGTATTTCATGGTACCTAAATCACAGATCTTTAAAAGGACTTTAGAAACTGCTGCTTCCAAACTACCATCAGCTGGAAGATTTGGGATAGTCCCCTTAACTTCAGGTTAATTTAGTTCCCTTATTTATTAATTCAGGATGGTAGCGCTTACTTCATGCTCATTTCTGTTCTCCTACCTGCTAGTTATATTTCACAGAAAAATATTTTATAGCTACTTATTTGCGCATAGGCTAAAAAATAAAAAAAAAACAGTGTTAATAAGTATTGAACACAAATTTAAACATGAAGACAAAACTTTTAAACTAAAAAGTTCTGTACTTGACCAAAGCATTACCATTAATTAAGCACTTACCATGTGACACATGCTTTCTATGGAGTGTTGCTAATCCTCACGAGCACCCTTTCAGGAGGAGTGTTATTGTTCTCTACCACCATTTGTCGGAAATGGGATTTGAAACCATGTCCATTTGACTCTTGACTCTTCATTTTTCTAATTCGAGACACTTCATTTTTCTACTACTTCCCTATACTCAGCCAGTTCTACTTTAGTTGGATATCCCAAGAGGCTTCCACATAGTTTTAAAAATGGAGTCTATAATTTGAAAGTGACTGATTTATTGTTTTCTAATTCGATTACTGTCATTCAGGTCACTTTTTCTTCTTGAACCTTGCTCAAATTATTTTGCCATACTGATCCTAAAAAATAATAATAAAGATGAGAAAAACTAAGTAACGTATTTGCTGGCCAAGGCTGAGTTTCTAGCCTGGTAAATAAGCTAACAAATAACCATTACATAGGAAGAAAAGACACAGCAAGTCTTTGAGAAATGCTGGGCCTACTTTTCTTCATCTCCCTGCTGTTGGGTGTGCCGGATGTTCTGGTGACTATACCAGTACACTGTGGGGTCAAACAGGCATTCTAGAAACAGGATCTCTTGGAATCTGTATTTCAGAGAAAACAGCATTTTTTCCCTCAACTGCTTTGGTATTTTCCTAGCAGGAGAAACCATAAAGAGAAAACAAGACTGATAGAGAGTCCTGATCTAGAACATCAGTAAAGGGCAAAGTCAAAAGTGGTAAATTAAGTTAAATGGTGACCAAGACCAGGTGAATCTGGTATGATCTGGTTTGAAAGACTACTGAACACTTGACTTTGGGCAGGATGTCTCATGCAGGGCAAAAGACATTTATTTGTTGCTGTGACAGGTATGGAAGTGTAAAAACCATAGAAATGACTAGGGGGAAATGTAGCCGAGGTATGTAAGTGAGAACAAGAGACCCATTCCACTCTTGAAAGGTCACCTATTGAAACCTGCATTCAGAGTTCATTTATTACTCTTTGGCTCTTTTCCTAGACTGAAGCACAATGTGAATCACTCTGGACCCCACAGGCTACTTCTGGCTCCTACCACTGTATTTTTAAGTTAAAGAGTATAAAGAAATATGAATTGTGGAACATACATTCATATTGACCGCAAAAGGAAATATATTTTTATTTTTAATTTAAAAATAAGGCTTAGCTTGAATTGTACAGAGATTAATAGTAGTATGTCTTCTATTTTTTAATTAACTTTTCTTAGACTTATGAAAGTGGTAACCTTCCACCTTCTCTGGAAAGAGTTTGATTTCTTTAAAAGAACAAAATCCATGTCACCCTAATACCTTTGTGATTTTGTGATGTGTGGTTGGGGTCTGCCGTGGCAACACTGTCTTTAAAAATCAATCCAACTCTGCTCCTGCCGCCCACCCACCCCCAACTACACTAGGTGTTGTGAAGCATTTTTTCTTGGCTTCTACATGAACTGGGGTTTTTGCTTTAGCTGTAAAATTGATTTTCTTTGAATTCTCACATGCTATTAAAAATCTTTTAATTAGCTTTTCTTTACAATGTCAATATCTATTATATTCATGTGGTTTCCCTTCATGGTTAATTACACAGGAAAATTCTGTTCTTGCTTCCCAAAGAATAGGTTTGCTTGTTTTTACCAACAACTGCTATACAACGAGGCTCTTTTTCAAAATAGCGGATGCATTGTTCTCTCCCCCCTAGTGTTCATCCTTCCCCTTTATTGCACTAGGACAATGGTCAATGGGAAGTGTCTCGTTTTAGATTTACAACAACTATAGAGACAGCGTCAAATGTGTTACTTTTAATACATATCGTATGTGGGGGAAATCATTGAAATTTTAAAATAGACTAAATTTTTAAAAATATATTTTATTGATTATGCTATTACGGTT